>VDFB02037450.1:0-118736 GCA_007258455.2 Sequoia sempervirens | reverse complement strand
GGGCTGCTACAACAAGTGTTTCTTAATCAATGTTTCATGGTAATACTAGTTCATATACATGTGGCAGTTCACTCAATTAAGAGGCATCCTATCCCTTAGAAAGATCTAAGGGTTTTGACGCATCACAAGGATACTGAGGGAGACATCCGTCGGTATAGGACATCTGCACTAGGTGATTGAAGACTTTCCCAACAATCACAATAATTTATATAGCAGACGGGAACAAAGTACCACTTGGGTCGTTCCCTCTCACAAGTTGGGAGGCAGGCCCTTTGAGGGATTAAACACAAAAAAAGAGGTAGGTCTGGCTTTTGATCATCGAGTTTGCACAAGGTGAGAGCATAAACCCACCACCTTACAAGCACGAAAAATAGTGGTTCTTTAACCCCCCTAATTAAACACATGAAAATAAAAAAACACGATGGGCCTGGCTTCTGATCACCGAGTTTGCACAAGGTGAGAGCATACACCTACTACCAAAAAAAAGTGATAAATTAATCCCCCCCTAATTATTTTATGTGAAAATAGACACTTAATGTTGGAATAATGTATCTTAAATTCATTGGTGGAATCCCAATTTTATTCATCATCAAGTCTAGTTACACTAAGTTAAGTATTCTTCCTTTACTGCTAACCCACAGTGGTGGTTAAAGATGTTGATGGTAGTGCGACACCACCGCCACCCCGCGGCTATGTTGAAGACCACTAATGGTAATGCAGTGTTATTGCCACGCCATGGCTATGTTGAAGACCTCTTGTGGTAGAGCGGGATTCACAGCCACACCGCGATAGGACTTGGAGGAGCCTGCAGTGGTGTGGTGTAGTCACCGCCACACCATGAGGGTGTTTGTGTCTTGGCTGAGGTAGAGCGATGGACATTTGGATCTGTTTGGTTGGATGGAGGATGTTGACCAAATGACTTGGCAACCGTTGGCCTGATATGGTAATTGTTGATTGACGGTTTGTCTGCTATTACGTATGGGAACCAAATTGGTATGTTTTCAAGTATGGGTCTAGTGATGCAGATTGATTGTGGAATTCTCTCAGAAGAAAAATGCTATAATGTGTAATGCATTGAAATAGTGTTTTGGAGTTGAGTTGTGAGTATGATGAGAGAGAACGTGATTGATCAAGAAAATTGTAATGATGTATGTGTTGAGATTGTGAATTGACATCTCTGGAAGCATGATTCTGTAACTCTGTATGTGAACATTGTTTACTATAATACAAAGTGACTTTTGCTTGGTGTGGTGGGTTTTTTCCCGAAAGGGTTTTCCCACATAAATATTGTTGTCTACTTTGTGTTGTCTTAATTTGTTATTATATATTCCTACTAATGTCCATCTTTATTGTACTGCAATTGAAATTTGAACCTTAATCTGCATTCTCTTCTTAGAATTGTCATTAGGAAAGTGATTCTGCACCTTTTCTTTCCTTACACTTAAAAAGGAAATTAAAGAAAGCTATGCAAAACCACCATTAGTAGTTTAAGTCTCCAGTCTTCAACAAATGAGTGTTAAGTTTTCATTTTAGGTCTTTTACATGCGAACCTTGGAAAAAGCGTCAACAAGGATTAGCCACAAAATCAAAATTAAACTAAAAAAGGAAAATGACAATAATCTAAAACTTAACAACAAAATTTAATCTAAACTTAACTAATTAATCTAACCAACAAAAATCACCTATATTAATTAATCTAGATTAATCTAAATTAAAACTAAAATTAATTTAAACTAGCAAAATTAACAAAAATCAACTTATCTAAATTAATTAATCTAAAGTAACAAAATTGACTTATATTAACTTGTAGACACGCAAAATTAGCATTATGCATTTGATCAAAATCACACTCATCCATTCATCAGGGTAAATTCATCAACTTAAATCAAATAAATCAAACTTGATCCTATCATCATCTCTTTGATTAAATAAATAAATCATTTATTTAATTAAATCTCAGAGCATCATTCATCTCCCTTTGATTTGATTTAAATCCCTAAATCAAGTCAAAGTGGTCATATCAGCCTAATCATCATCCTAGCTAATTAATCCTGATTAAAGACTAATCTCATCCTACTTGCATTCTCTAGATTTGGCCACTTGCACATGAAATTGCATTTCTATTTGATTTATCAAAATCTTTATTTTCAACTTGGCATAAAGGAAGAATATTCCTCCAAGTTTGAATCTCCCCCAAGTGGACATGTACACCCAACAGAGCATTTATGAGGCCTTACATGTCCCCTTCCAAAGGTCAAATTCAACATTCATTGCAAAATTTTGAATTCAAATTTTCCCTCTCATGGGCACTCTTCCCAAATCTTGCACATACATCAACCAATCACCATTTGACAAGTGGCCTTATCTTATTGGCTTGATCTTTAGTCCCACATTGGTCCCTCTTCAACACTCAGCATTTGAAAATCTTTAAATACAAGCTTCATCTTTGAGAAAATCCTCCACAATCTCTTGCAAGGTCACTCTTTTCATTTGAGATTTGATCTTGTCTACTTAACATCTCCATATCAATAGCAATTTCATTACTAGCTTATCAATCAAGGATTGGGAAAGGGTCACTAGCACATGTGACACCAATCCACTATGGGATAGGTTTAATGTCATGTTTTTGTATGCTTTTATTTGGTTTCCCTTGTTTCGTTTATGGCATGATTAACATGGCTTATTATTCCATAGGGATGTTGAAATGTTGCTTTATTTTAAACTAACCAAATGCAGATTTTGATGTCCACAGTATGTAGTCAATGTTGACATGAAATTAATGACAAATATTGGGGTTCATAGAATTTTGGGTATGGATGCTTAAGGGACCTGGGTCTAATTACTTCTTGTTTAAATTATCGTGTTATTAAGACCTTAGGGAGCACCCTACTTGCCCTTGAAAAGCCTAAAGATGAAGGAAATTTTACCCACTCACAAGAATTAATCCATTCATGCAAATATATAAGCATAATTCTTGATCACCACCTTTGTTAACATATCCTTGGCCTTAGGTTTTGGTGTAAGTATGTAGGATTTATGGGTATACATGTTTGAACACCAACAATTTGGAAAAACACATTATTATTAATTTCTCTATTGTTCTAAGTAAATCAAATTTATTTAATGATTTTAATACTATTAAAGATCTTGGTAATTCCTTTATAAATTCCCTCTAAGATGTTTTTGGAGGTTCTTTTAGAATAAGTCTTTTGGAGAAGAGATTTGTAATAACCACCCTTGGTTAGTAATTTTTTTTCAAAATTATTATAGTTTTATTATTAAAGTGTAACACATTACATGTATTGGAAACCTATCTACTTCTTGGAATGTGTTTAAGTTGTCCAAAATAATTAACATGTTCTATCTCTTAACTTTTCTATTGATGTTTGTTCATGTTAAAATTCACACCAAGTATTCATGTAACTTAATAATTTATTCCAATTTAGAAGTTCTAGGTTTGCAACCTTACCAAATTGTGGTAATGACAACAAATAAAAGCCATAACAATCTTGCACAAAATAGGGTAAGTTATCATGACATATCCCTAGACCAAGACCTATTCCTTGAGGAAACAATTATTTAGCTTTACCTTTATATTCCAATAAGGGAATTAAAGGCTCCATAGTTTACTTACACAAGTTTACAATGCATATCACCAATTTATCATTAAATCAACATTAGTAATTGTTTGATTCAAACAAATTCATTTAATCATATAAGAATACAAATACAAGACTCTATGTTCTTATACATTTTTAATTACCATGCAATCTTAAATCAAAGTCATAGAACACTAGTTTAAACATGTTATATATATCAATTAATTGAAAACAATCCTTATTCACCTATCATTCCTTTAATATATTTTGACATACATATAGGTATATGAATAGAACATGCTTATAACATATTTGATATGCATTCTCTATCAGCTTAGTTCAATATGACAAAGCTATACAACACAAAGCCAATTCACATATGGATATGCCAATAAGTATTAAGGTAGGAACAAACCTATCATACATGAGGATATTGCCAATTCTAGGTCTTTCATCATTTTATTTTAATCATTCTAGTCTTAAAATTTTAATAATATATATTATTGATAAATATGTAACAATAATTGTTAATAATTTTCTCTTATATTAATTTATAACTTTAATCTTATATTGTTTAAACATTTTTTCTATATCACATGTGATTTAATATTGAAACACACATAGTTGTAGTCATAAAATTTAGATGTGTAATACCTCATAGATCTCAATTCAACAAAAATAAGTATCCTTGGTAAAGAGATATGGGATTTTATAAATAATGAAGTGAACACTTCTATGATATCAAATTTATGACCTTGAGCTGCTAAACTAGATTAACTATATTGATCTACATAGTTTATTTTAATTTTATCATGTGTTCTTAGGACCAATTCAAATGCTTTAGAAAATTAGTTCAACGCATAGTTTATAGACCATAACACAACTATTTCAATCACCTTGCTCAATTATCCCTCAATGAATTTTATTTATTATGATATCTAGAGCAATTATGAAATAATATTAAACTAACATCCATAATGTACAAGCCAAAACTGTAAAGGGGCTGATTGAGGCTTATATGAAGGCATCTGGCCAACATATTAATTTTCCTAAGAGTCAATTTTTTTCTTTAACACCCCCAACGCTCTACAAATGAAGCTAGCCAAGCTTCTTTCTTGTAATAGGGGTGAGATCCCATCAACCTACTTGGGGCTTCCTTTGTGCATTTCTAAGACTCTGGAGTCCTTCTGGCTAGGTTTGTTGGACAAGTTCAGTAGAAAGCTGGTGGGATGGAAAGGGATGCTTCTTAGTCAGGTGGGGAAGAAACAACTCATTTCCTCTACACTTCAGAATCTGCCTCTGTATGCTATGAGTCTGTTTAGAATCCTAGTTAAATTTGAGGAGAAAAAGGAACAAATTATGAGAAGTTTTTGTGGTCTGGAGTTGAATCTAAAGCTAGAATCCCTCTTGTGGCTTGGGACTTGGTTTGTAAGCCTAAGAAATGGGGTGGCTTGGGTATCAAAAACTTAAAAGCTTTCAATAATGCGTTATTGTTGAAGAATGTTTGGAGGCTCCTTAGTGGGGAAGCTGGTTGGGCCTCTCTATTGGAGTTGTGTGTCTCAATCCCACAGGCTAAAACCTCTTGTGAGAAATTTTAGTGAGACTATGGAGATGTCTGGCCGACCTACTAGTTGATCTTGACTATCGTTGTGACCTCCTGAATGTCTTGGCGATCGGCATATGAAACCTTCGGCGTACCCTTGGAAAGTCGAGATGATGTCTCGGCGATGATAGGAAGTCTTGTCACCTTTGGTCTATCTGGCCGATGTAGTAATCGACATGACTTGCTCCTATCGGTATGAAGTCTTGGCGATTGGGAGATGTCTCACCGACAGAGATACAAGTGTTTGTTATCAGGTGCCTAGCGGATGCCAGGGAGACCTATAGCGACTGGGGTCTTCGGGGTAACTTGAACACTTGGTATGAAGTCCCAGCAACTGAAGAGTGTCTCACCGATATGGTCATCGAGGTAACACAAGGGTCTCGGGAAGAACTCTCAACAACTGTTGAATGTCTCGCCGATAGTGGGGATACACTTGGAGTCTTTGCGGTAACTCAAAGACTTCGGCGTGAAGTCTTGGTGATAGGAAGATGTCTCACCGATAGACATATGGAGTCATCGGGTTAACGAAAGGGGTTTGCTATGAACTCTTGGCGACAGCGGTATGTCTGGCCAACAAAGCCACATGTGATCGGGTGTTTTCGATGAGACTCCTAGAGAATGGAGTCATCGGAGAAACACAAGGACTTTGGTATGAAGTCTTAGTGAATGAGGAATGTCTGGCCAATGGTTGGACTTTTCGATATGACTTGAAGGCATCGGTATGATGTCTTAGCGAAGAGGGATTGTCTTGCCGATGGGAAACCTAATGTCGGTATAACATCTCAGCAATAGCCTAAGTCTTGCCGACTGTTGGATGTTTTAGTATGACTTGAAGGGCTCAGTGTAACCTCCTGGTGAAAGTGATAAGTCTTTCCGACTGGGATGTTTCAGTATAACATGAAGTGCTTGGTGTGATGTCTTGGCGAAAGACAATTGTCTCACTGAATGGAATACTCACGTCGGCATGACTTGAAGACTTCGGTATGAAGTCTTGGCGAACTGCGGGTGTCTTGATAATGTAAAAGCTAACATTGATATGACCTTTGAACTTCGGTATGATGTCTCATCAAATGGCGATTGTCTCAGTGATGAGAGTGCTAAGGTCGATGTGACTTGAAGACTTCAGTGTAATGTCTGGGCAAAGAGCGATAGTCTTGCCGACTAATGAACTCTTAAGAATACCTTGTGATCTTCAGTGTGAGGTCTTGGGGACATGGCAGTCTTAATGATAGCTGCTGGACTGATGTAACCTCTTGCCAATAGGGATGACTCTTGGCGTGTAGAATCTTGGCTATGTTGTCGGGGAGACAGTTAGTGTCTCAGCGAGACAACAGGTTGAATACCCCTTGACCATTGAAGATTGTCCCTATGTGGTGCTAGCATGGATCATATTCTCTATGCGAGAGTAGAAACATGTCTGATGTTGGTACGGTTGATTCTATAGTTGTGGTCGGCGGTTGGAAGCAAACCCGATTCACGAGGTAGTGAGAGCAGATACATATATCGCTACATTAGTTGAAGAAAGTAAAGAGCTGAGAATCTAGACGAAAAGAAGAGAGGAAAAAGTGCATTTGAAAAGTGAGCCATGAGCCGAAACAATTTATCTTTGCTAAACTCTCTCACGTAACCTTTGAGTGAAATAGGTTGCTGCAGGTTGTATCGAATGAACAGATGTAATCTCTAAAAAGACTATGAGCTGAGGTGTGTAACCCGTTTGTTGCTTTGAATAATACAATGTAAACTTAATCTTTTGGAGTGTAGGTTTTTTTATCCAAAGGATTTTCCCCAAATAAAATATCCTTTATTTGGTTTACGACTTATCTTTCATATACAGTTCTTGTTGTAGAAGATCTATTAGTACATCTTTGTTAGTTACATCTTCTCCCGGAAGGGATTAATGTGGAAATAAACTTCTCTGTTTCCACTTTAGGACATAGTTATGCGTGTCTTGAGCAACCTAACGTCAAAATGAAATTCACAAAGAGGCTTTTCTTTATTATGGAGGTTTCTATGAGATGCCCAAATCTACCCTCCACCTTTTCCCTTACAAGTGGTATCAGAGCCATCTTTTGGTTGCTAGTTCTGGGTATTTCTCCTGTGAAGATTTCTTAGCTTGTTAGGTTGGAGGAAATCTAGAGGAATTGTTTGTTGTATTGATCCTTTGGTGAGTGGAAGTCCTATGATATTCAAGACAACATGCAACTTGAAGGATGGTGGAGATGGAAAAAGGAGTTGATCATGTTGTGATCTATGTCTCTTGATTGGTAGCAGTATAAACTTGGTGTATGAGGTGGATTTACTTGCTCCATGGTTGTGTAGCAGTAAAGCTTTCATATTGGGTGTCTGTTTGAGAGGCTCCTTGATGATATGAAGAAGCCTAGTTTGTTTCTCAACCATGGAAGAGAGTGCTTATGCTAGGTGGTCTTTCCTGGTGTTGGAAGGCATAGTTTCCTGTTAACCTCGAATACATAAAGGCTATGAAGTTAATCATTAGATGATTTGAAATCTTCTGGAATAGCCTTTTATCTCTTTCTCAGATGCATGTACATGTTGGTGGTTTTAGGTTTGGCCTGAAAGGGGCCTGGATTTTCTTGAACTGCTGTTTCCTTTTTTAAGGATGTTTTGTATTTGCATGGCTCAGTGGTTTTGCAGGTTTTACACTATTAAGCAAAACTTGTGGTTATGTGGAGCTGTTGATAAGCTATTTTCTAGAGCCTAACTTTTGGGGTGTTGCTGGATGAGATAGTTGTAGTTATGCATGCATGCTTTGTGCATGGTTTGAGAAGGTGTGATTTCTTCTCTGCATGGGAGTGTTGGTATGTGATTTGTCACTCAACATTCTTGTGGTGATGCTTGTGGGTTTCTTGATTATGGTGCTCGTTGTGGACATGATTGGCAAATCAGATCTGGCATGATCTGGTGTTTGAATTATTTTGTCTACATGGTTATTCTCTTTGAAATCTTAGTGTTGCAGTTTCCAATGCGATGATGGGTTTGCATGTTCGATGTTTATGATCTACGAGTTATGCGGTTGATGGATTAGCTACCCATTAGCTGCAGTGAGATAACTTGGATGTGGACTGTCTTTATCCATGAGGTTGATTATTTGCATGTGCAGATTTGTTAGTTGGCCTTGTATGTGGTCACTTGTGCATTGGTGTGACTGTTTTGAGATGAGAGGATGGATATTCTTGAGTACCTGAATGGTCAGTTATGGGAACCTGAAGTAGTTGGTCATGATGCTTGGAGAGCTCGAGTGTCACATTTTAGTGGGAGTTCTAGTAGTGATTGTGGGTTCATCATATGGTGGTGAATGGTTTTCTTTAGTGTTGCAGATGTTTCTTGGGATCTTGTTGCCGTAGAAGGGTTCTTTTTCATTTGCATGGACATTATTTGAAGATGTGCAACATCTTGGAACCATGGAGGACGCTTGGAGTCTTTGGCTGAGGTGTTGGTGGTGCTCGATAAGGGATGTTGGTTTTGAGTCTGTTTGCTTTATGTCATGTATACTCTTGTGCACTAGAGTTTTGGCATTGTGCATTGTACTTAAGACCATGATGAAGTCACTTGAAGCATGGTATCTCCTAAGGGGATATGTAGATCATGGTGTCATGATAAGTTCCTGATTTAGCTGATTGGAGCTTTGACAATGGTCTGGTAATTCTTTGTGTATTGGGTGCTTTGATTATCTGCTTGATACTTCATGATTGCAGTAATGCAGTTGGAGTTTAGCATGAGATGATCGGTTACTAGTACTCATGGATACATGGAGAATAAGGTGAGGCTGTCTTTCTCTTATGAGAGAGGTGTTGTTGATTGGTATTCTTGATGAAGTTTTTCAGCAGAAAGTCTGAGAAGCCTACACCTTGGTTGAACGTGAGTTCAATAAGAGACCTATGAGGAGATTGCTCTTGGATTAGTCATGATGATTTGTATATCTTGAAGGAGTATCCTCGTTCTCACTCTTGGTCTACTCGGTAGTTTATTTGAAAGGTATTTGGCCCATTATATTTTTCAGATGTGTATTTTGTTCACTTTCATGATATGGATCTTGAATTGTTGTCTAATGGTTCTGGAGGATTCATAGTGGAAGTTGTACAACTTGTTTTATCTCCTTGTTACTTATGAGAATTGGTAGGAGATTTGTATGGGCTGATTTCCTAAAATGGGGAATGAAATAGCTTGATCTTCTTTGAGATGCTTACATCCATGTTGTTTTTTAAATTGGTTTGATCTTGGTGATTGAACGAATGGATGTTGTTAAAGCTTATCTTTTGGGTTGTGAAGAAGATCATTCTTGACATAGCTGGCTATTAGAAGTGGATGTAGGAGGATGTTCTACATGAAGATGATGTGCAGAGTTTCTCTCTGTGGCCGTGAAGGTTTGTGGTGAGAGAAATGTTTCTTGTAGCAGTTTGTTGTAGGTTGTGCACATCATTGTGGATATTTCCTTGGTACTACATGGTCACATGATCTATGTGCTGTTATTGGTAGACTTGCGATGCCTTTTGATCTTTCAGATTTGGATTAATCAGGCAGTGGGAGTTCTTGTATGTGTCTTGTCTTCTTCGACTGGTTGGCACTTGGAGCTTGTATTTTCTGTTAATGAGTTGATTATGGTTTGGCATAAGTTTACTAATGTTGATACCTGTGAGGTATGTGTGATTGGATGGAATAGCACAAGCTGTGGGTACTATCTTCAGTCGCATGGGTTTATCAGTTGGACGGAGGCAGTCAGTCTGATTGTTGTTCTAACTGGTGTTTTTTATCTTGTTTCTGGAGAATGACTTCACTGTTGTGCTCTATCTGAAGCTTTGAAGTTGATATTTCTTCTGTATAGCATTTTGAGCATAGTGAAGTGGTAGCATTATCGGATTGATGATATCACTGGGATCTTTTGCTTGTGTTCATTGTAATGGTGCTTATTCACCTTGGCTTGAATCTTTCTTCCACAGGTGGCATGTTGGAAGATGACAGGGTTTGTTGCCTGAATGGTGGACATCTTGGATGTTGGTGCAAAATTCTTGATGGAGCATGAGAGCATGTTTGACGTCTATGTGGTTTCCTGGAAGGCTGTGATCGGTTGCTTTGTTAGACAGTGAGTTGCAGTTGGATGCCTAGTCTTGGTTACAGATTGTCTGGTGGACTGAATTTGTGGAATCCTGTTGATTGGGTGTCTTGAGTGTTGTGGGGTCTAAACTGGTGGAGCTAGTGTGATCTTATTTTTTGGTTGCTTTGGAGGTGCCTATGTGATCTTCATCAAGTGGGAGATTGTTGGAATTGTGTGTCTCAATCCCACAGGTTGAAACCTCTTGTGAGCAATTTTGGTAAGACTATGGAGATGTCTGGCCGACCTACTAGTTGATCCTGACTATCGCTGTGACCTCCTAAATGTCTTGGAAATTGACATATGAAACCTTCGGCATACCCTTGGACAGTCGGGATGATGTCTCGACGATGATAGGAAGTATTGCAGATATCGGCGTGACCTTTGGTCTGTCTGGCTGATGTAGAAATCGACATGAATTGCTCCTATTGGGATGAAGTCTTGGCAATTGGGAAATGTCTTGCCGACAGAGATACAAGTGTTTGTTATCAGATGCCTAGCGGATATCAGGGAGACCTATAGCGACTGGGGTCTTTGGGGTAACTTGAACACTCGGTATGAAGTCCCAGCGACTGAAGAGTGTCTCACCGATATGGTCATCGGGGTAACACAAGGGTCTCAGGAATAACTCTCAGCGACTATTGAATGTCTCGCCGACAGCGGGGATACACTTGGAGTCTTCACGGTAACTCAAAGACTTCGGCGTGAAGTCTTGGTGATAGGAAGATGTCTCGCCGATAGACAGATGGAGTCATTAGGGTAACAAAAGGGGTTCACTATGACCTCTTGGTGACAGCGGTATGTCTGGCCGACAAAGCCACATGTGATCGGATGTTTTCAGTGAGACTCCTCGCGAATGGAGTCATCGGAGAAACACAAGGACTTCGGTATGAAGTCTTAGCGAATGAGGAATGTCTGGCTGATGGTTGGACTTTTCGATATGACTTGAAGGCATCAGTATGATGGCTTGGCGAAGAGGGATTGCCTTGCCGATGGGAAACTTGATGTTGGTATAACATCTCAGCGATAGCCTAAGTCTTGCTGACTGTTGGATGTTTTGGTATGACTTGAAGGGCTCAGTGTAACCTCCTAGTGAAAGCGATAAGTCTTTCCGACTGGGATGTTTCGGTATAACATGAAGCACTTGGTGTGATGTCTTGGTGAAAGATGATTGTCTCACCGAATGGAATACTCACTTCGGCATGACTTGAAGACTTCGGTATGAAGTCTTGGTGAACTGCGGGTGTCTTGCCGATGGAAAAGCTAACATCGATATGACCTTTGAACTTTGGTATGATGTCTCATCGAATGGTGATTGTCTCAATGATGAGAATGCTGAGGTTGATGTGACTTGAAGACTTTGGTGTAATGTTTGGGCGAAGAGCGATAGTCTTGCCGACTGATGAACTCTTCAGAATACCTTGTGATTTTTGGTGTGAGGTCTTGGCGACATGACGAAGTCTTAGCGATAGCTCTCTGGACTCGATGTAACCTCTTGCCAATAGGGATGAATCTTGGCGATATCGAATGTTGGCTATGTTGGCATCAGGGAGACATGGTTAGTTTCTCACCGATAGGACAACACAGGTTGAACACCCTTGACTGTTTGAAGATTTACCTACGTGATGTGACCTGGATGTATTATCTTCTATGCAAGGAAGTAGAAACATCTACGATGTTGAGCTGGTTGATTCGATAGTTGTGATCCGACAGTTGGAAGCAAACCGATTCAGAAAGGCCATTGAGAACAAATGCATATATGTATGCATTGGACGTTCTGAAGAAAAGTAAGACAGAGTCTAAGAGCCGAAGAGAAGAAGAGAGAGAGCCGAGTGGCTGGCTAAAAGGCCGAGGCCATGAGGCCGAAGCAGAGGTAGGGTTATGCTACCGAACTCTCTCCTATGTACTGAGTGATCAGTTGCTACCAGTTGTATCCAGAATGAACAAGATGTAATCTCTAAAAAGACTATGAGCCTAAAATTGTATTGTAACCGTTTGTTGTTGAATAATACAATGGCTTAATCTTTGGAGTGTGGGGTTTTTTATCCAAAAGGATTTTCCCCACGTAAATCTGTTTGTTCTGGTTTCTATCTTATCTTTCATGTATGATGATTCTTGTTGTAGAATCTGTTAATGCATGCTATTGAATTTACATGTGCTTCTCTCAGAAGGATCAATGTGGGAAATAAACTGTGTCTATTTCCACTTTAGGACATAGTTGTACGTGTCTTGGAGGCAACCTAATCGAAATGAAAGTTACCGAAGGCACTACTGTTATGGAGGTTTCTATGAGATGCCCTTCCCTATATTTCCTTACACTCTCTAGCTAGAAACAAATATCTGTATGGCTTTGAGAGAACCTAGAATATGCTAACTTCTAATGATATCCCTTTTGGTTCTTATTTTTGGAGAAATATCATTCCTTGTAGGGACCTGATTGCTAATGGTGTTAGGTGGCTACTGGGTGATGGTACCATAATTATTTTTTGGGAGGATGCATGGTGTGACTTTGAATCTCTGATCAATTTTCCTTGGGCTCCCCATTTCTCCTTTATGCAAGAGACTCTTTCCAGAATGGGGAGTGGAATAATTTCTAGAATGGGGAGTGGAGGAATTTCTAGGATTTGGATCCGTCACTGAAGGTTTTAAAGGATTTCCTGTGTAATGTTCGCATTCCCATCTATCCTAGAAATTTTCCCCGTGACTCGCTAAACATCATAAATTTTCACATTCTCTGTGCTAATGGTAGATTTTCGATGGCCTCTTCCTTTGTCAATTCTTTGGAAAAGCCTAATTCTTTTCCTTTTTGGGGGAAGTTATGGAACAGGAAGTTGATTCCCAAGGTGAATGTTTTCTTCTAGCTACTTATGCAAGGTAAAGTATTAACACAAGATAATATTTGTATAGGGTATTTGCAATTTTGAATAGGTGTGTTCTTTGTGAAGTTGATGCTGAGAGTGCTTTCCATAGCTTCCTTAGGTGTGGTTTTTCCTCTCTCCTCTAGAGTAAGTTTATTGGCCTCTAGAATCTAGACTAGGTCTTCCTGGATTCTCTATGTAATTTTGTTGATAAGTGAAAATGTCCTTCCACTTCCCCTACTCTTCGGTGGCTTTGGGATCTTATGGCCCTGCATATTGCTTGGAGAATCTGGAAAGAATGTAACAATAGAATTTTTCGTGACTCTAAACTCAAGATTGGTAGTCTTTTCATCAAGATTCATTGGGCGATCTTGGAGAACTTTGCTCTTATTGGTTCTGAGTCACCCCGTTGTGCCCCTTCTGCGTGCCTAGATGGGTATGACTTATTGGTGATTTCTAACTAGAAGATCCCCTCTGTTCCTTCTGAGATTTCTAAGTCCAGCCTAAATGCTAGATTGAATACCAAGTGGAGGCCTCCACCTTCAGGGTGGGATAAATTTAATTTTGATGGGGAAGGCAAGGGTAACCCTGGTCCTACAGGTTATGGGGGGGTGTTAAAGAATGAGGATGGTAGAGTCTTAGGGGTGATGACACTCCCTTTGGGAAATTAGATAAATCACTGTGCTAAGGCGGAGGCTACATTTATAAGTATTAAGTATGTTGTGGACATGGGTTACTCTAAACTATGGGTGGAAGGTGACTCGCTAATTATCATCAATTATCTACATGGCACCCATAAGTCTAGCTGGAATGTTGATCAATTAATAAAGGATGCTATAGTCATGTTAAGATCTTGTGAAGAAACTCGTGTTTCTCACATTTATTGAGAAGGTAATTCATTGGTAGACATTTTTGCCAATGAAGCTATCAAGCTTAATGAGTATTGAGCATGGGAGGAAGGCTCTCTCGTTCCCGAGGAAGCTAGGATCTTAATGAGAAATGATGGTTTTTGATGAGTTTATGTGGTGGCATCATTTATCCATTAGTACTAACTCTCCTCTCACACGCTTTGTGGGTATCGTTCAAAGTTTTGGCTATCAAATAAATGCTAATAGCCAAGGTTTTCTACTATTGGGTTCTGTGAATATGGGAGGCAAAAAAAGTAGAATTGAGCCTCATTCTTGTGCGGGCCTAAGAAAGAAGAAGAAAGTTTGGAAGATTCTTCATCATGGTAATTTTACACTGTTCTTAGAAAGATTGCATGGTCACGACCCGAATGATTCGGCAGAGTTTGTTTCTTGTTGGCACAACCATAAACTTTAGATAAAGGGCTTGATTGTTGATATCAATGGGGAGCTGATTACTACTGTGATTGGGTTGCCTATGGTTAGCCATAAATTCTATAAAGACAAGAAGAGTAATGAGGAGGTGATGGCTCAATTTTTCAAAGATGACAAACAAAACAAACTCATCAAGATGGAGACCTGGGACTATGAGTGGAAGTCCCTTAAGAAGATTTGGGTGAATATTGTGAAAGTAATAATGCGGTATGTGACTCTGGAGGGAAGATTCATTGCAATACTTAGCCATCATTTTACTCTTTTAAACCATTTTAGGCATGGGATATTTATTTCCTTTTCATTTTTTCTCTTGTCTTCTATGGAAGTCTCAATGTATGCACACTTAAAAAACATGAGGGCTCTGGTCCTTCATGAAGGTCCCATTCTGTTAATTATGAAGCATGTAAAAACCCTTCTCCTGGCCTCTTCAATTAAAGTCAAGGAGAAGATTCCTAGTGTGTTTTTTGGCTCTTCTGGCTTAGACACCAACGTAGTGGAGGAGGAGGAGTAGAATGAAGATGATGAGGAAGGGACCCCGTCCTCTGTGGCTACCTCATCAAAAAAGAGGAAGAAAGATAACCCTAAAGGAAAACAAGAAGCTAAGTGTCTTATTCTAAATGAGTTAGAATCCCAGTTTGATGGTAAGCATACAGAGGTGGGCTATGGGGATTCTACACCCAGAGACGAGGCTTTGGACATTAGCTAAGGTGATATGGAGGGTGGTGGTAAGGAAGAGGGGTTTTAGGAAAATGTGGTGAGAATGAGACCATGGAGAAGCCTAGAAGGGCTTCTAAGCACATATCCAAGATGAAGAACCAGGCCTTGAAAGATATGGTTAAGGATACCATGATCCTTTGTGAGGAGAATGCAGTAGAAATTGATGACTCTGATTTGTAGCCCTCCTAATGTGGAACTGGAGGGCAAGAATAAGGTTTAGGAGGAGGAGGATGTTGAGTAGAAGCATGCGAATTCAAAGCCTCTAAAGGTTAATCCCCTGTTGGAGGAATTCTCCTATCATAATGATGATTCCACCTCTATGTTTGAGCTTCTTGACATGGCGAGGGCGGGGGCCACTGGCACTTTCAAACTGGCTAAATGGACGCTCTAGGAATTTAATAGGGTAAACATCAAACTAAGGGGTTTGAAGGAAAATTTGTAGAATACCTGGAAAGGCTTGGCCTTGGATATTTTGATTGATAGAATTGTTGATCTTGAGGGTTCATTCTATGATTTCAAGTCCCTAGGTGAGCAATGTTTGGCTGGTCTTGAAGCCAAGGTATTGGATACTAATGCAGACATAAAGAATCTTCTCCATGCATGTCACATTTGAGTAAAGAATAGTGCGGATTCTTTGGAGGCCCTATTTCACAAGATCAGTGAGCTTAGAGAGGACCAATTATATTTTTTTGAGTTAATGGAGAAGGAACATGTGGCCTAAGGTAAAGGGAAGAAAGGTGTGAAGGACGATGGTAAAGGCCCTGCTGCTAGAGGGCTGGCTAAATGGAAGAAGTCCTTTGAAGTTGAGAAAAAAGAGTTGTTGGACATGATTGGGCTACATAGGAGCCAAAAGCTTGAGGTGGCTAACACCTTAAGCAGCATGAATTAGTGTCCTATTTTCTATTTTTGTGTGTTTTTCTGCTATTGGGTTTCAGTTTCTTTCTTGTTGTTTTGTTGCTATTGACTACTGCTGCTAGTTTAGTGTTTTATATTTTGGGCAACATTTTTTATCTTCTAGTCTTATGGATTTTAGGTTGGTGCTGCTGTTTTAGTTTATTATCTCTTGAGCAACATTTTGTACCTTAATTTGTAAGGGTTTTGGGTCCCTTCAAAACCTATTTTTCCCATATAATCAAAACATCCATAATGTACCATAAGGTTATTTTGATATCATAATATATTACACAATGAGGTTAAACTTACTAAACAAATACATTCATAACTCTCTACAATCTAATTCTGCTAGCTTTTTTCTTTATCTACTATGTAAAGATTAAATAGAATCATTTTTAGAAACTTATTCTCTTTATATTCTTATTAATTTTTTTATATTAAATTCTTATTAACTTTATCGACATTAGATTTTTCTAATTCTTATTCAAGTTCTGAATAGAGTTAGTTCAATCAAATATTATATTTTCCTAACTATAAAATTATGGATTGTATTTCTCATAATCCTTTAGTGATTTGAGTTTATTCTCATGTATCTATGATATTCTTATTTAGTATCCCCTTTCAATTCATAATGTTAATTCAACTTCCAACTTCAAATAGGATATAATGATATTATGAATTCACACATACAAATACATTCACATGGTTGACCTATAAACAATCTCAAACCAATGTATAAGACTATATATCACTTAAAAAATATACCATTCAACCATGGGCTAGAATATAATGAGGATACGTGTATTGATATGTAAATCATCTTATTAATATATTCCTTATAGGTTAAGCATAGATCTAGATAATGTATGACCATTATTTATGTAATGGAAATTTTAGCTTTTAAGAGTTTTTAAACCTTTAATTAAGCATAATCTAGATACATCCTCTTTAATCAATTTCAACAATAAAGTGGTGGTGACCCTTGACACCCTTCAAACCCCCAAAAAACATAGAATATTCATGGTTACTTCCCAATATTACCTCTTTTGGAAAAAAATAAATTACTCCCAAAGGTTTGCGAAAATAAACTCCCCATTCAAATTAGTGAACCAAAAGATACAAAGTTGAAATAAATAGGATAAGGTAAAGTTTTATCTACTAAAACAAAAAGGGACAAGATAAGTTTATCTAACACTTAATATTTTATTTTATTACTTTAAATACACAAGACACTCTCTTGTATGCAGGTTGTGTCTATGTATATGTTGTGTGCTTATGAGGAAAGAGTAACAATTTTTTTCAGTGTATATATATAGATTTCTAGAACATGGATATCACAACCCATGAAAAATTATATAACATCACCTAATATATATAAAGAATAACTTGAAGAAAAACTCATCACAAAAATAACCAGTTATTAATTTCATTTATCTAAGAGGAAGAAAAATCAAACAAGAACATAAAAAAAATATGTAAATTTATATAATTTTTTCATGACCACTGATGATGCTCAACTACTAGTTGAAAGCAAGTCAAGACAATATAAATTAATACCACTACAATGATAAGGAGGATGAAAAAAATGGAGAGTAAGATGCATATTATGTGTATTAGATAATATAACATCTCCAAATTTTCCCAAGCTTAATTTAGGTTAATCCATTAAGATAAGCATAAATAAGTATAAATTAAACTAGATTCATTATTTTTTAGTTGTGGAAGTGGATAATTCAAAATTAAATACTAATTTAAAAAAATATTTGTGTAGAGTATACTTACCTCTAGGAATGATGTTGAGGATATTTTTGATGTCTAAAAGAAAATCATCTTTGCATGGTGTGTGAGGTAAAATGTGTATTATAAATAAGTCACACAAGCAATGAAACACATTACATGAGAGATTTAAATCATAAAAATAATCTAATTAAAACAAAGCAAATCTCTAAAATCGTTCCATTGTTCTCTATTCTCAAGGATTCATTAAATCATATTGGCTCTCAGATTTTTGTGTGTGCACTATGATTGTTAGAATGACAAATTGAGAAATGAGATGCTATTCAAAATGCAAGAATCTAAGTTCCTACATGATATTGGATAATGCAAATAATAATGGTAATATTGAAAAATGGATATGGTGTTAAAAACTATGATGCAAATGCTGTATAAAATCTAAGGTGATAATGGAAATGCAAATGCTAAACTAAGACATGATTCTAATCTAACATGATATTATAATGCTCAAATGATAAATGCTAAATGCTCTAACTCTAAATGCTCCAAATGCTCCAATGTTATTCCTACATAATAAATTTATTCAAAGATGGATTGATGAAATGCTAAAGGATGGACTTGTATTTATAGGATTTTCAAAGCATCTTGTGATGTGGCAACAATCAACGGTCAAGGTTCAAACATGAGAGATGAACGGTGAAAATGGAAGAATCATGGAGGATGTTCCCTTGACCAAAGGAAACATGCCAAATGTATGATGGAATCAAGTGTGTGAGATTGCCAAGTGTCCAACATGTGTCTAAATTCAAATTAGGAATTTAAATATTAAACATATTTAAATACATGTGACATTTGAGGATGTGGCCAAAAAGTGTTGTAGACATGTGACTAAATTTGAATTTGAAATTATTCAAATTTAGCGAGAAGATATTTAATTAAATAAAAACAAACTATAGACATTTGTTTATTTAATTAAATTTAGAAGAATGTGGTTTAAGATGAATAATTTAGAAAAGTAAGAACTATATAAATAAATTGAGAATTTATTTATAAGTAGATGAAATAAAAGGGGTAATTAATTAAATAACTAGTATTTAATTAATTAATTGTCTTGACTGATTTTATGTCTATACATTTTTCCCCTCTTTAAAGTAATGTGTTTACACGTTGCTTCAAAGAATAATTTGTTGTTGATGTCGACAAATTTGTTTTCGATGCCCTAGATGCTGATTTTTAGGTGATGATGGATATATGCCCCCTCGGGAGATAAATTGGTGAAAATTTGAATTTTTAAGATTTTTTTTTTTTTTTTTGGGGTACATTGATTTTTCGATGATTTGATGATGATCTCAAAATTTTATGATTCAAAAATGATTTATTTCTCAAAAAATGATGTATAAGTCACCAAGTGATGATTTGATGAATTAAGGCCCTTATGAAAAATAAAATAAAACAATCCCACCAAAATCCCATTTAATCACTCTTTAAAAAGGTTAAAAAGGTGATTTGGAACTTCATTTGTGCATTTACATTTTGAAAACTTGAGAGTGATTAAGCAATCTAGAAATTTGGAGCAGAATGGTGATCCCCTACTACACACATCGATTCGAGTGCGTCAGATGTCACAATCGCCTAACAATGTATGAACCTCTGGTATGTACCCTGAAAAACCTCCTCGTGAATTGTGTAATTCATTTTCCCACTCTTTTTCCATGTTTGAATTTAATTTAAAATGTTTTGGTGCATTTGAAGCCCAATGTAGTGGATAGATTAATTGTTCTAGCACATAGGGTTAGTCATCTAGCGCATTGAATGACTCTTCTAGCACATAGGTAGATTTAGTGCGTAGGTGACCTGAATTAGTGCATAGAAGTATTGAAATAGCACATAGGTATTTTTAGTGCATTAAGGGAGGGGTTTAGCGCATTGAGCAAATTTGATGGCACATTGGATAGTTCGGCGCATAGAAATTCTGTTGTAGCACATTCATGAATTTGTTTAGCGCATAGAGTTTTTCAACGCATTGAAGCACTGCTCTAGCACATTGGTGAATTTTTCTGGTGCATGCATGGTTTTAGTGCATAGAAAGACTGTTTTAGTGCATACATGGTAGAATGATGAATTTTTAATTAGACTTCCTGATTTTAATGATTTTTTATTGTGTCAACCTTTGATTTGATTATGATTGATGATGTTGATAGATTAGATGATGATTGACCTCATGATAGGCGAGGTTCAATGATAGTATGATGATAATTGATCTCATGATAGGTGAGGATCAATTATAGTTTGATTGATTTATTGAACTCATGATAGGCGAGGTTGATTGATTGATTGATAAACCTCATGATAGGAGAGGTTGATTGATAGATTGATTGATAAACCTCATGATAGGTGAGGTTGAATGATACATTGATTGATTGATTGACCTCATGATAGGAGAGGTTTAACAATTGATTGATTGAACTCATGATATGTGAGGTTGAATGATGGATTGATGCTCACAAGATTTTAGCAAAGTCTCACCAAAGCTGATTAGATTGATAGGTTGATTGATTTTGATTGATTGATAGGTTGATTGATGTCAATTGATTGATTGGCTGATTTATGATTTTTGTGATGATAGGAGCCTTTGATGAGTCTACAGATTAGAGAGCACTTCTTGAGGCTGTGGGATTTGATACCCCACTTGACATAGCCTAAGGTAGTTGTCATTGCACAATGTGGATTGTCCTCTCTTATAGATATGCCCCATATTAGGATTAACAGGGGTCTACTAACAACTTTAGCAGAGAGGTGGCACAATGAGCATAACACCTTTCATTTTCCCATTGGTGAGATAATGGTGACTCTAGAGGATGTCTATCAATTTTTTTAGATACCCGTTGTCAGAGATTTGGTCTTATATGATTCTATTGAGCAGGGTGGGAATGATGCACTTCGCAGAGTATTTGAGGATGATCAGATATGTGGTTATGAGATTCCTTGGAGAGAGATGGTTGATGCTTATGCCACACTGCCATCTATGTTAGCTGGTTTCTTTGGGGGGTTCCTTTGTCCTAATCGCAGGTCAAAGGGACTTTCAATTGGAAGGGGTAGGATTCTTGAGAGCATGATTGCTCAGGGCACCAGTTATGCATGGGGATGCTACATGCTTGCTCATCTATACCATGATTTGCACTAGGTGGTCTATCTTCTAGGGGCTAGTTTATCAGCTGGGGTCACATTACTTCATATCTAGGCATGGGAGCATATAGTGGTCACCTACCTAGTTTTAGATAGACAACAGCCTACCATGAGACTGTATGTTCACACATATGCAAGTCCAGTTGCTCAGCCTAGGTTGGGAGAACTGGAGTATTGGAGGGGAGTTCTTGATGATCTAGAGGCAGTGACATGGTGATCCTACCTTGATTGTGAGCAGTGGCCAGAGGAAAATACATAGATGCCTTATCTATTCCAGTCTATGTACCTCATTGGTTGGACACAGTTCATTATCGAGATATTTTTGTTGAGGAGGGTGTGGTGACAGTATGATCAAGTGTAGGGCATGTCTTAGGGAGTATCCCATTATGCCCGACGATGGATGGATGCTACAGAGTGGGGGCCGGTTTTTTCCTATGATGATGTTGTGCAGGAGTATCAAATTTTGTAGGCTATATTCTAGGATATTCGTCTGAATATTATTGAGGCTCCAATGTCAGACGAGCATGCTCAGTACCTCACTTTACATCCATTTCCACGGATCTCCATTTTAGATGAGCTAGTGCCATTGTTAGAGGAGGAGGAGAGGGTAGTAGTTCATGGGAATTGGCAGTAGAGAGATGAGAGAGATGAGGAGGAGGAGGTAGAGAGCAGTGATGAGGGGGATGGAGATGGAGATGGAGGAGGTGGAGATGGTGATGGAAATGGAGATGATGGGGGAGGAGATGAGGGTGGGGGTGGCCTAACTTTTGATGTACTAGATTTTAGAGTGCCTCGAAAGAGGTGATCATTGGTTGTGGCATCCCATAAGCACATGGAGATTAGGTTACCCTTGCAACAACAACAGACTTAGATTGTTGCATTACAAGTGTAGGTACAAACATTGCAGGGTCAGTTAGAGAAGGTACAAGCTTTTATTACACAGGCTCAGGGATAGATTATCCCACTGATGATAGAGAGGGATGTTGTGAGACAACAGTGTGTGCAGGTGAAGGGACAACTTACACAAGTCCAAGCCTAGCTTCAGGCATAGGCTCAAATGCGGGCACAAATTACCACACTCACAATCGAGAGGGATAGCTTGAGACTGCGGGCAGATCAGGTAGAGGGCAGCACCGAGAGACTAAACAGGCTGTAGAGGTTATTGGTGTAGCAAACTATTTTAGAGAGGTATGTCATACTGCCTAGGAGGCCAAATTTTATAGGATTAGATGTCATGAGGTGGTTCCTCCAGAGCAGTAGGAGACCTATGCATAGTCTAGGTTGGGTAGGTCCCAGTCTTGGACCACAAGCAGAGGTGTTACACAGCCACTCCTGAGAGATTCGAGAGATCCTAGTGTAGGTTCATTTGGTGGGGGAGGTACTGGTCCTGTGATGCCAACACCATTTGGGGGGAGCACAACATAGCTCCGATAAGTGATGACATGACTTGCTGCATTTTGGGGATATGATGTATACTTCTTGATTCAGTTGAGACATATTGATATACTATCATTTTTGATATTGATGTATCTCTTCATATCTTTGGATATCTATGTACACTTTGACATTATGATTTTGAGGCTATATGATATGCGGCGATGATTATCGATCTATGTGTTTGTATGATTTATGATGGATTTCTATGATGGATGCATTTTATTTCTATGTTCTTATGATGTTTATGTGATGTTCTATATGATGATGATATGATATGCTATGGATGCAAATGATGATGCAATTGATGTGTTATGGTTCTATGATGCTTATGAATGATTCCTATATGATATGTGTGATAGATATTTTTATGCTGATGAAATGTGATGCATTTTATGTTTTTGGTACTTTTCCAATGCAAATAGATGATGCAATGAATAGATGAATGCATGATAATGTTAATGCAAGAGTAAAAGGATGAATGAAATGGTCATATGACGGTGCATAGTTCCATGTGTTTATGATGTTCATATGATGTCTATGTGATGCTTATATGATGATTATGCAATGATGATTATGCGATGCTTATGCAATGATCATTATGTGATGCTTATGCAATGATGATATGATAATGCATGATTGATGACTCTATATGCTTTATGGATGATGCTTTATGCTATGTGAGATGGATTTGATTATGCAAATGATGTGTGATGCTTATGTATGTTCATGTGATGATTATGCTGATCCAACTAGTCCTTTTTCAATCTTGGATTTGAGTAATAACAAATTCATATACCCTAGCAAATCTATCTTCACTACTGGTTTTAGATGTTCATAACAATGGCATTATATCTTTACATGGAAGCGCGTTTACCATTCATGTTCTTCAACAACATTTTCTTCTTGGAAATCTTACTCTACTGGTTATGTCTTTTAATCTTCTTAAGTGAATCCAAGATCCATTTTATTAAAGGAGTAAATGATTTCAATGATGCATCAAGTTCAATTATAGATGCATCAAGTTCAATTATGCCCCTATTAAAATAGAGATGGTTTTCTTCTTGGAAATCTTACTCTGTTGGATATGTCTTTCAATCTTCTTAATTGACCATTTTCTTAATCCATTAATAATAGATGAAATGATTTTGGTTATGCAAGTGAGATGCAATGCACTTCTTTTTGTGTTTTCTAGTGCAAATATTGATGTAATGCATGGAAGAATGAGTGATGTGATCATGTACATATGATATGATAATGATTTCTAATGTATGAAAATGATGATGCAACTAATGTGTAACTATATGAGAATGATGTATTTTCAGTCAATGTCAAGTGTACTCAATTCATTAATAATAGAGATAACACTATTGTGGAATTGTTTCAGCCTTGGAAAACCCCTAAATACAGATGCAAACTAACATGGATGCATTCTAAATTAACCATGCAGATCTAATATGCAAAGGTTTTCATCGTACCAACTAATTTGTCATGATTTTTATCACCATTGAGCCTTTAAAATTTTGAAAGTCAGTACAAGCATCAATGGCATAATTTAGACCATGATGACCTAAGTACTACTTCCATGATTTTTGGTATTGCAAGTTAACACAAGCATCTAGGTATAATTGAACCAAGATGACTTGAGTATTCCTCATGTAAAAGACAAGAGTTAACCATGTTCCTATGCAAATTCCAAATGTCATCAATGATACTTTGTAGCGCATGTCCCGCAACAATTTGCATAGTACTAATGATCAACTCACAGACAACAGACAAAGAAAAATCATACTCCTTCCTAGCTCCTCTAGTTCAATACATCATTGAGGTGCTCCAGAGATATGATGACATAAATCAAAGTACAAAAATTGAATAGACATGCCAACATGATAAAGCCATGATTCAAAAGAACATCATCTATTTAAAGTTTTCTTTGATTTGATTGATTTGGTTATTTGATGTTTGATATGGATGGTTGATGTGATCATGATTTGTGATTGATGTTCAATGTTGGGTGTTTTGCACTGTGATCATTGTGTTTGTTGCGTTGTCTAACTGTTTGTCTATTGGTTTAAGCTCAAAGTTTATTTCCCCTAGTGAGTTCAATATTTTTCCCCCAGTCTAGGGTGAGACACGACCACGATGCCAAATATGTACATGAAACTTTCTGATGATAGGAAAAATTATGGTGAGAGCCAATGTCAAAAGTGAATGGTCGACGTGCTCAAATAGATGGAAAAGCTAACCTATAACAAATAGCGCCTGTTGCCAGGTTTTCACTACTTGTTTTTATTGCACTTTTTTAGATTTTATGATTTTTTTAATTTTTTGATTTTTCACCTTTTTTTTGTATTTTTCTCTTTTTTTCACTTTTTTGTTGTTGTTACCAAGACGCCTGTTTGCCAGGTTTTCATTAAGGAAACCATTTTTTCAGGACATTTTCTGATGTTTTTGTATTTTTTCAGGACTTTTATCGATGCATTGGATGAGTCATGTGTAGAATTTCTTGAGATGTAGGCTATTGAGGGGTTCATCAAACAAATCCCCTTTAGGTGTGGAAAACTGATATTCTCCTAATTTGAAGACTGATAAAACTAAAAAGGGACCTAGCCAGTTTGGTTCAAATTTCCCCTTATTCTCTCTATCTTGTTGATTACGAGGATTTTCTTTCAAGACCAAGTCACCCACCTGAAAGTTTCTTGGTTTTACTTTGTGATTGTAACTTTGTGACATCCTCTGTTGATAGGCTTTCAAGTGATCAACTACTTGCTGAAGAAACTCATCTAACAGTTCCAACTCTTGTAACCTGGATACTCTATAATCCTCATCTGATATGATCCCCTTTAGTGACATGCAAAGTGATGGTAGTTCAACCTCAATAGGTAGAATGGCCTCTGATCCATAGACTAGAGCATAGGGTGTAGCTTCTACCAGGGTGTGGATACCGGTTCTGTAAGCCCAAAAAGCAGGGTTCAATTGAATGTGCCAATCTCGTCCAACATCGTTGACAATTTTCTTTAGGATTTTCAGTATAGTTTTGTTCGAGGCCTCTACCTGGCCATTTCCTTGAGGGTAGTATGGTGTAGAAAAATGATGTTGATATGGAACCTCTCACAAAGTTCTTGAACATCCTGATTCTTGAAAGGTCTACCATTATCTGTGACAATGGATTGAGGGATGTCGTAGCAATAGATGCTATAATTCAAGATGAAGGATGAAATTTGTTTTCCTAGGATGGCGGTCAAGGGGACAACTTCGATCCACTTTGTAAAGTACTTCGTGGCTGTGATGATGAATTTGTTCCCATTGGATGAAGATGGATGTATTTTACCTACAAGATCTAGTCCCCACTGACAGAAAGGCCATGTGGATGTGAATGGTTGCAATTCCTGCACTGGTGCATGTATTAGGTTTCCATGAATTTAACATTTTTGGCACTTTTTAACATATTGAAAAGACTCCTCCATATTCGACTAGTAATTCATCAAATGTAGGAGTTTCTTAGCTAAAGTTAAACCACTTGAATGTGTGCCATAGATACCCTCATGAAACTCATGTAAAGCGGTTTCAACTTCGTTACATTCTAGACACCGAAGGAGAGTACAATCAAGAGCTCATCGATAAACTACATCGACTATTAAGGTATGGTGAGCTTCTTGTCAAATAAAGTTTCATTTTTGATTTTGGGATAGATCTGATGGTAGGGTGTTGTCTTTTAGGTAAGTGTAGATCTTCCCATAGATAGAAGCATAAACTTTGAATAGATGGTATATGACTTGGGATTCAGGGTTATTGTAGGCAGGGTCAAACACTTGTTCCACCATGAACTCATAATAGGCTCATTTTTCAGGTAATTGAAGGAGAGAAGCAATGGTGGTCATAACATCAACAACTTTATTGTCACCTTTTGGAATTTTCTCAAATTTATCTCCACAAAGTACTTTTTGAATTCATCAACCATTCTTTTATATGGCATCAATTTATCATATTTTTTTTGGTAATCATCATTCACCTGGTTAATGACTAGTTGAGAATCTCCATAGACATGCAAATGTGTGATTTTACATTCTACGGTTGTCTTGATACCAATGATTAATGCTTCATATTCGGCTGTATTTTTGGTACAAGGAAACATTAACCTATATGACTTTGGAATGGTATGTACTTGTGGCATGACAAACAAGATTCTTGCTCTTGATCCATGTTGCGTGTAAGAGCCATCAAAATATAATATCCACTATTGTGTTGACACTGTAAGGACATCATCATCTGGAAACTCAATGTTCATTGGATGATCGTCTGACAATGGTGCTTCAACTAGTTGATCCGCTATGGCTTGAACTTTGTTTGCTTTCCTATCCACATACTGGATATCAAATTCGCTCAATATCATTACCCATTTGGCTAATCTTCCCGTCAAGGAAGCTTTACTGAGTAGGTACTTCAATGGATAAATTTTTTCTATGAGTTTGATGGTGTGAGTCAACATGTAGTGTCTTAGTTGTTGAGTAGCAAATACTACTTCCAGACAAGATTTTTCAATAAATGTATAACTGATCTCATAGCCATTCAAGATTTTGCTGATGTAATAAATTTCCCTTTCCTTTCCTGCAGAATCTTCCTATGCCAATAAAGCACCCAAAGATACTTTAGTTGATGCAATGTAGAGTGATAATGGCTTTCCTTTGGTTGGTGGTACTGGTATGGGAGGTGACATCAAGTACTATTTCAGTTGATTGAAGGCTGCTTTAAAATTTTCATCCCATTTGAAAGTGACATTCTTGTGTAGCAAGTGATTGAAAGGATGAGTTCTATTTTCCAGTTGTGCAATGAACCTTCTGATAGATTGGAATCATCCTTGCAAAGATTTTAGTTGATTGATGTTTTTAGGAGGAGGCATCTCCATGATGGATTTAACTTTCACAGGATCTACCTCAATGCCTTTAGCTGATACAATGTATCCCAAGAGTTTAGCTGATGTCACGCCAAATACACATTTCTTGGGCTTTAATCTCACATTGAATTTTTCCAATCTAGTGAATATTTTTTCTAGGATTTCTAGGTGTCCCTCTCTAGTGTATGATTTTTCCAACAAGTCATCTACATAATCCTCCATAAAGGTATGCATCATGTCATGGAAGATGGTGGTCATTGCACATTGATATGTGGCTCCAAAATTTTTCAACCTGATTCCAATAGAAAGTTCCCCTTGGACATGTGAAAGTAGTTTTCTCTTGGTCCTCTGGTGCTATTTTGATCTGGTTGTAACCTGAAAATCCATCCATGAGTGAGAGAATTTCATGTCCAGTTGTCAGATCTACAATGATGTCAATGTTAGGCAATGGAAAATAATATTTTGGGCAAGCCCTATTAAGATCTCTAAAATCCGTACATATCCTAATGCTTTTGTCTGGTTTTAAAACTGGTACAATGTTTGATATCCACTTAGCATAAGCAATTGGATGGATAAATCCCACATCTAGTAGTTTCTTCAATTCAGCTTTCACCAAGAGCGCGATATGGGGATGCATTTTTCTCAACTTTTGTTTCACTGGTTTTACTCCAGGTGGTAGAGATAAATGATGCATGATAAGCTCTGGATCCATGCCTGGCATGTCAACGTAGGTCCAAGCAAAGTTTATTTTCCTCTCTTGAAATAATTTAGTGAAGCTTGGTTTTTCTTTCTCTATCATGGATGTTGCTAGATGTAGGGTCTTCACTATTTCCTTTGTACCAACATTGATGGACTGTGTAGGTTCAATCAACACTAAAGATCTCTCATGATAGTGTTAGGGAAGAGTGTCAAATATTCCATCTC
Source organism: Sequoia sempervirens (assembly GCA_007258455.2). NCBI lineage: Eukaryota > Viridiplantae > Streptophyta > Pinopsida > Cupressales > Cupressaceae > Sequoia > Sequoia sempervirens. Next base: position 90,446 of record VDFB02037450.1, on the reverse strand, counting down.
TCGCTGCCTCAAGGAGGTTTTCACCTTGAGATGCACTCTTTATTTTTACTTTTTTGTGATCTAATACTACCATTGAATGGTTTTCACCATTAGATCTATTTTTGATATCAATTTTGCAACTGGTAGATTTGGAACTCCCCTTGTCTAAAGCTTTGGTATGATATTCAATGATGGAACATGTGTCGGGATCATCAGAGCAAAGAAAATTCACAATGGCGTCATCGTTTGGAAAGCTAGGTATGTAAAGCAGCTCAGTTTGGTCCTAGTCAATCAGTTCAGGGTGTACCAATGGCAATGAATCATCAGATTGGCTAAGGTCAAAAGGGGTAAGTGTCATGATGGCTACATCATCGAATTTTCCAATGGAAATATTGAGGTCTATGATGTTACTTTCTTCTAAAGTATCTATCTTGCTCAAAGTATGCTTGTTTTCACTTGAGTCATCGATATGTTGTGATCCAATTTCAAATGGTCTAGAACTTGAGCTTTATCCCTCCATATGTGTTGGTGTATACTTTTGTTTCACATCAATTTCCTTGTCATGACAAGACTATTCAAAGAGGGAATCCCATTTGTACTCATTGGAATCTGTTTCAAAGATATCTCTCAATTGAAGGATTCTTTCAACAATTTGTTGTTGGTTTCTTCTTTGGATTCTTCTTTGTATCCTAGTCCTATTTTTTTCCTTTGAATTCATTGTGATGGTTTGTATTGGTTCAATGATTCCTTCTTTTCTTTTACCAACAAGACCTTTTCCCCCATATCCCATCTTTTCCAAGATTGTCTTCCCTTTTCCATATAGATTTGTTTGTACATGGGAGGTTGATGCTTGTGATTCTTATTCATCCTTGTATAACCAGTTCAAAACCTTGTCTTCTGATTCATCCACTAAGGTACCCACTTTTACAAACTTTCCATCAAAAAGCGTGGTTGGTTGTGATGATTGTTGTCTTGATGTGGATGGCTGCCCATATGTCTTAGAAGATAACAGTTGTGAAAGACATAAAAATTGCTCAAATGAATATTCCCCTAGACTTTTGTCTCTCAACTGGATCTTGTCAACCTATTTTGATAAGTTTTTGAGTTGACTTCCATGATTTTATGGGGTAGAATCACTAATACCTTTGTCTTTTGACTGAACTTTTACCTCAGGCTGATTTGATGAAGAGATGATTTGACCTTCCTTGTTTGATGAACTAGGAATGATGGCTTCCTTGTTATGTGGTACAAAGGTGTCTTGGACTGATTTAAGGGTGTTGTAATATTGGGGATTGTTGGACTCTACTGAGATAGTGATTTCTCGCACATTGAAAGGAAATTTCAAACATTAGTGATATGTAGATGGAACCACTTGCATCTTGTGTATCCAAGGACGTCCCAAAAGTATGTTGTAGGTCAGATCTTTGTCCAATACTTGGAAGATTATTTATTTTACAACTGGTCCCACTTGAATTGGTAGCATGATCAACCCTTGGGAGGATCTTTCCTCATCATCATAGGGTTTGATTGTGATTTTTCTTCTAGCATCAATGGCATTTTCTGAATATCCAAGTGCACGAATGAGCTTTAGAGTATAGATATTTAGGCTAGCTCCACCATCTATTAAAACACGTTTGACTTGGTGTTTGTGAATTAAAACCTCAATGTGGAGGGCAACATTGTGTGGATGGGTGAGTGATACGTCATCATGCTCTGAAAAGGATAGGAAATGTGGTGCGGTCAGGTGTCCCACCATAGCTTGGAATTGGAAAACTTCTAGATTGTTTGGTATTGTGGTGGCTACGAGAGCTTGTTCTAGGATCTCCTTGTGAGCTAGTGAAGTCTTGTGGAGTTCCAATATGGATATTTGGGCTGGTATTTTCTGCAAGTGGTCCACTATGTCGTATTGAGTTGCAGGGACAACATGTGTTTTGGATGCAGAGGAAGCAACTCCCTTCAATGTTACTTTAGATTTCCCTCTTGTGATTGCGTTGACTAGTTGGTTGTCTCGTTTTTCTCTGATTTTAATGACATTTACTTGATTATCACTTGCTGCAACATTTGTGATTAGATTTAGTGGTACAATGTCATTAATTGGGTGTGATTCAGTGTTAATGTCATGAGAATGAGTTTCAACTGTAACAATGTTTCTTTGGCCTTCTATTTCAATGTCCTTGTTTTGATTCTCAACTACCTCAACATAATGAATGGTAAAATCATAAACATAATTCACGATTTTTCCTTTATTTTTTGATGAAGAAGACTCCCCTTTTTCATAATTTGGTAACAGATTCTTGAACACTCCATGGTCATTGTTTGTTGGGGTCCTTCTACAAATATGGTCTTGTTATCAATTAAGTCTTGTATCTAATGTTTCAATTGCATGCAATCATTTGTCTTGTGGCCCTTGTTTCAGTGAAAATCACAGAAGTGTGCATCATTCCAACAAGAGGGTTTAACTTGTGGTTCCCAATTTCTCACCTCTGGTAGTGTTATAAGTTTGGCGGAAATCAGTTCCTTTAATGTTGATTCCAATGATTTTCCCAAAGGTGTGAACCTTCTTCGATTTGAGGATGTTCGATATGGTGGTGGTTTGGTTTTAGCATTGTTTTGATGGTTGTTTTGATTGTTGGTTGGATCGTTGTTTTGATGGGTTTTGATGGCAGCTGCTATCAAGTTGAATATTTTTTTTTCATTTTGTGTTTTAGTCAAAGCATCATTGTTACCAACATTCTTATTTTGTTGCCGAAACTTTGGTTTATCATTGTTGTAATTTTTGGAGGAGTTTGATGAGTTGTTTTCATTGTAAATTTTTATGACTCCTCATTTGACCAAAGCTTCTTCGATTTTAATTCCATTCTCAATCATTTTATAGAAGGTAGGTGGAAATTGTAATTCCAATCTATAACTCATTTCATCATTAAGATTGTCAATAAAAATCTCCATCTTTTATTTTTTTGGTATGGGATGAAAATATCTTGCAAACAACCTTATCCATATTTGTAAAAATGTGAGGAATGATTCACCCTTCTTTTGTTTGGCATTGCAAAGGTCTTTCATTGTTATCTCATGTTGTATGTTGTAGGAATATTGGGTGATGAATTTGTTAACCAACTCTTCAAAGGTTCTAATTGGTGGTGCAAGTTTGGAGAACCATTCAAGGCATTGTCCACCTAAGCTTCATGGAAACAATCTCATCAGGTAAGTTTATTCATGTGTAAATTCAAGACTCGTGGTTCTAAATTCCCTCACATGATCTATTGGATTGGTTTTACCATTGTACTTATCGTACTTTGGGAATTCACAATGTTTGGGTAAAGGAATCATTTTGACACTTGGATCAAAAGGATATGGAAAAAATTCTTGTAGCAAGTATCATTTTGAGGTTCCCCTTTGCATGTCAAGATTTTTTTGTTGGAGGTTTTTCATTTATGAGAACTGCTGCAGCCACTTGTTCTAAATCATTTCTTAGGATTTTTAGGAGGTGCTTTCAATTGATTGACATCAAAGTCATTAGGCAATTTGACACCTTGTTTAGCCAACATTAGGAAGTATTTTTCCCCATCCCTTTCAAAAATATTTTCTAGGAACTTATGGAAATTTAGATCTTGTTCAACATGTTGGATGTCTTCCTTGGTTATTTCTTCTCCTTCAATGTTGTGGATTCCATGGAAAGGATTCTCTTCAGGTTTAGCCATTGTGTTATGATTTTCAATGTTTTGAGTCTCAAGTTCTTTTTCTTTGAGTTTCTACTTTTGTAATCTTGTTTGAATGGGCATACAAGTGTTATACTTTGACTAAACTTTGATCTTTGTTTGGAGGAGTGCCAAGGATGAAAACTAAGTCAAATAGAATGACAAATACTATTGATGAGACTAAGTTTAATCTGATTATATAGCTTTGTTTCGTGATGAAAGAATGACAAATCCTAATGATGAAACTCAACTTAATAATCAAAGATGATGATGGGTTTGATGATTTAGGCACTTTGAGATGTTATATCTTGATTTAGTTTAAAGAATTCCACTTGTAGAGGTAAGTTTTTAACAAGTTTTAGACTCTGGTGTACTTGAGTTATAATTTTGTGCTGGAAAAGATCCTTAATTCTGGTTCAAACTTGTGAAATATGGGATGAATTTAACACTCGAGTTTTTCATTTACTGGATGTGCTAAAACAGAGTCTGCATGTGCTAAAATCCTATAAATACAAGTCCATCCTTTAGCATTTCAGCAATCCATTCATTCTGTTTAATATATAGAAGTGTATTATGTATTAAATATAAGTTATTAAATTCCCTTAACTTGATCTTACCCATTTGGTACCCATTTCAGCCTCAAATTGAAGCCTACTACAGAGAGAAGGTCAAACCAATTAGGAACAACCCTAACCCTATAAGAAAATTATAGTGTAGAATAATAGAGAAAAATAATAAGGACAAATTTAACACAATATTTATATGGAAATCTTGGTGAAATTATACCAAGAAAAAACTACGAGCAAAGATCTTTCATATTTTATTTCTCAAGAAATTCACAATTACAAAAACCTTCTGAAAATTTACAAAAAACATGACTTGAACAAAGTGTAAGAAATTCGAGTTGCAGAGTCCTTGTCAAAAAAAACTATCCAAAAATAGAAAGTGTGACTCATACAACTACATGTCGAACATTTGTCAAAACTACCAAAAATAGAGAGTCCCAAATTTTTTTTTGGCTTCACCAGAAAAACCTTCAACTTGAATTCCATTTGAGGTCTAGGGGGGCTACAACAACCCCCTAGGACCCCATGCCACATCAACCTTCAATAGAATATTACAACCTTTAGTTGTATAGTAGTTCTTCGACTGCGTCTGATGCATACTTGTAGCACTCACTAGATATCAATGTTGACTATTCGTCACTGCTAGAATAATAATAAAATTGAATTTGTATTCCATTGAAAGACCAATGCCTATGCTGCCAATCATCAAGTAACATACAAGCCTAAAGAATTTTTGCACCAGATGAACTCTCTACCAATGGGCTTTGTCAAAATATATGCTGGGTTTATATCAGTGTGTATCTTAGCCAAAGATATTTGTCCTCCTTCCACCACCTCATGTACAAAGTGATATTAAATATCAATATGTTATGTTTTGTGCTAAGTGTAAAATACTTTGGCTATCACAATGCAACACCATGTTGTCTTGCTTTACTTGCAATTCACCCAAAAGTATATGAAGCTAGATTTCCTCCTTGTCAGCCTATGTTTTTTTTCCATATATTCAACTTCAATAGTAGATAATGTCACCACTATCTACAACTTTGATACCTAGCTAATTGCACCTCCAACTAAGGAGCAAATATAACCTGTAGTGGACCTTCTCTTATCTCTGTCTCCACCAAAATTTGCATCCATATACCCATTAACCTGAAGAATACTCTCACCATAACAAATAGTAGCATCAAAAGTGCCTCTCAAATACCTAAGAATCCACTTCATAGTCGTCCAATGCTTAGTACCTGGATTTTCCATGTAACGACCGACTACTCCCACTGCTTGTGCAATGTTTAGTCTAGTGCACACCATGGCAAACATAAGACTACCAACTATTGATGAGTACGGTAAATGAGACATATGTGTCTTCTCTGCTTTTGTGCTATGACACTGTTATGAAGACAATTTAATATGAATAGGAAATGGAGTATTAACTGGTTATGCATTTTGCATATTGAAGTGTTGCAAAACCTTCTCCACATAAGTTTTTTATGACAACCATATTTTCCTATTTTTTCTTTCATTTTGTATCTTCTAATTTTCTCTGCCTAAGTCCTTCATCTCAAACTCCCTAGCAAGCTGAGCTTTCAAATGTGTGATTTTATTCATGTTGGGACTTATTACCAACATATCATTGAGTATTTATTGGTACATATCATCAACATATTTTATTCATGTTGGGACCTATTATGAAGTATTTGTTTTATATTATTTATTAACACTTGTCTAATTAATAATTTTTTTATAATAGATGATAATGGAGTGGAGAGGGAGCAGGAAGAGGAGCGGGGGGAGGGGAGAATTTGAAATCTTGGGATGATTCTGGAGAAGAAGGAGATGATTCTATAGATGTAGATGGTTTGCTACTAGGCTGGCTACTGGTTCTGTTCTGTGGGATTGTTGAGGAGTGGTGGTGGCTACTGTATTTGGCCTAGGATGCACGGTTGTAGGTTTGTTTGTTGCTTTCATCCCTCTGGGAAGTTATGGTTTGCTGTTGGTTGCTGTTCTTAGTGTGCTTGAGGAGTTGTCTTGGCTGATTTTGTTCCTTGACTGCTATGTTAGGGAAGTTTTTGAGCTTATTGTTTCAGCCTGCTCCTTTCTTTCCTCCAAAGTGGGGTTTCTTTACTTCTTTGTTTCTTATTTTTTGTCCTTGCTTGTGTTTAAATGTGGTTTTTTTTTTATCTGTGAGGGGTGTTTTTCCTAGTTTTTTGGGATTCTTTTCTCATGTTTCTATGGGTAGATTCCTGTTCTTTGGGGTTTTGGATTTACAGTGTTGATTGGGATGGTTTCTTTCTTCGTTGGGGATGATTCACAACAAAACCATCTCAAGAGGTTTGTGCTTATTGCTTTATCTACTAGTGAGATCATTTTGGAGTGGTGGTTTTCCCTCCTTTCTATTGTGGTTTTTAGCCTTGTGGTTGAAGGTAGACCCTTTTCCCTCTATCATTTTACCCTCAAAGGTGTTGTTGCTTCTTATACTTTGGTGCTTCTCTTGTTGTCTGGGATTTTCCCAGAGTTTGTCTTTTTGGCTGGCTCTGTTCTTTCTTTTCCTGAGTGTTCATGGTGCAGATTGGTGTTTTTGCTGCTCTGGGTTTGGTTTTGAAGTTGTTGGCTAGTTTTTCTAGCAAGGTTTTTCTGTTGTCCCAGTTGTTCTTCGTGCGTATAGGAGTCTTGGCTACTCTTTCTTTTACTGGGTTTTCCTCTTTTGAGGTGGATAATGAGTTGTTTAGTTTGGTGGTTTCTCTTCTTTCATAGGATTTTAAGGTCGTTGTTTCCATCCTTGGTTTCAATTTGACAGGGCTTCTTACTTTGTTCATCTTGTAGACCTTGATGTTGCTAGTTCCCTTGATTACTATGCTAACTCTTTTTGTTGGAGTGTTGGCTTTCTTCTGTGTCCTGTAGTTGGTGTCTCCTATGGAGGTGGATACCTCTCCTTTTGAGGTGGAGATGGTTGTTGTTGGTGTGGTGGTTTGTTCTCACTTCTTTTGTGAGTTTTCTCCAGTGCAACTTCTATTGAGGAGGAGGCCATTCCTATGGAGGTGGAATGCAGATTGGTTGGAGTTCCTTTGTAGTGGCAGCTTGGGTTTCCATGGTGACTTCTCCTATAGAGGTTGAGAGGGGGTGTTGATGGGATTTGTTTCTTCTAATCATTTGGTTTTTTGTGACTTGGTTGTTTCAGCTAGTGGTTTGGAGAGTTGAGTGAGTGTTGATGCTAAGTTTTATGTTGTAGTCTAGCTGTCATAGGCTGATGGTTGCCTGGCTATCTCAGGCAGTTCTTTTGTCTACCTGAGCGATTGGTTTTTTTTTTCTTGGCTGATGCAAGTGATGTCTAAGGGTTCAAGGTTCCTTCCAAAACCTAGTTGTAAAGGGTTTAAGTTCCCTTCAAAACCCTTGGGTTCAAGGTCCCTATAAAAACCTAATTTTATTGGGTTTTTAGTCCCTTTCAAAACCATTGTTTGTAGCTTGGTTTTTCTTGTTGATCCTTTGAAGTGTTGTTGTTGTTTCACTACTGGTTGTTCATTGCTTTTTCTTTTGGTAGTATGATTGTCCTTGTTCAAGTTCCGGGTCCCATCAAAACCTGTTTGCAAATGGTTTTGGGTCTAGTCAAAACCTATTTTTCCCATATAATCAAAACAACATACATAAGAAAAATAATAATATTATTATCATCATACCTTTGAAAATATGCACAATGATCAACCTCACATATGCTAAAACCAAAAATCATCATGAAGGAATCAAACCACTTGCACTTACACCTTGACACCCATTTAAAACCATATAGCAATTTTATCAACCTACAAACAAGATTCTCCTTGTATCTTTCCTAAAAAAAAATTGGTTGCTACATATAAATATCCTTTGAGAGATCACTATGCAAGAAGACCATTTTTACATCTAACTGTTCTAACTCCAAATCAAGACTAGCAACTAGAGCTAAAACAATTCTAATAGTACTTAACCGTACAACAAGTGAAAAAATTCATCAAAATCAATACTAGACTTTTGTGCATAACCCTTGGCCACCAATCGAGCTTTATACCTCTCCAAATTATCATTTATGTCCCCTTTCAATTTGAAGATCCACTTGTTCCCAATATCTTTTTGCCCCTTAGGCAATGGTACAAGCTCCCATGTCTTGTTCTTATGAATCTGAGCTTACATCTCCTCATCCATGGAAAATCTCCACTTGCTTGCACATTTAGATTCACAAGCCTCTTGAAATGAACTATTTTCACCAACATCAATTAGAACTGCATAAGAAGAATTACAAGTAGGAGAGTACCTTTTAGGTGCTTTGGATACTCTAGTGGATGTCTTGACAAGGGGTACTATATCACCCTGTGGCATATTTGGTTGTTGTTCACCTTGCTATTTTTTATCTAGTACCTACAGATTATCATCATAACTTTCCACCTCATCTGGAATAATTTTTGTACTTTTTGGTTCTTTACCTCTTTACTTTGATTTTTTATTAAAATAAACATCTCAGCTAACTATAACCTTGTGGGCAGAAATATCCCCCAATCTATACCCCTTTGTACCTTTTACATAACCAAGAAATATGCACTTTGTTGACTTCACATCAAACTTATTTGTATTCTCTTTAGGAATATGACATAAGCATCAGAACTAAAGAGACGAAGAAAGGAATAATCAACAGGTTTACCTATCCATACTTCTTCAGATATTTTATTTCAAGAGTTGTAGTGGGTGATCTATTGATCAAGAAATAGGCTGTAGAAATAGCCTCTTCCTAGAATTTCCGCTCTAAACCAGTAGTGCTTAGCATACATCTGGCTTGCTCCATAATTGTACGATTCATGCATTTAATAAAAAAATTTGTTGTGGTTTCCTAGCAACCATTAATTGCCTTGCAATACCAAAATCACTACAAAACTGGTTAAACTCTCCTAAATAAAATTTTCCTTCATTGTCTGTTCTTAGAGATTTTATAGTCTTACCCTTCTGATTCTCTACTAGAGCTTTAAACTTCTTAAAATAATAAAACACTTCAAACTTCTTCTCTAGAAGATAAATCCACACCTTATGAGAATAATCATTTATAAATGAAACAAAATATGATGAATCCCCAATAGATGTAATAGGAGCTTCCCAAGTATCTAAATGAATTAATTCTAAAACATCTTTACTTCTAGTAGTACTTCTAGAAAAACTCAGTCTATTATGTTTTCCAAAGAACAATTTTCACAAAAATTTAAATCTTTACATTTGGCACCTAGGAGAATATTTCTATCTAGTAGAACCTTGAGACCATGTTCATTCATATGGCCTAGACATTGATGCTAGGTTGATACTGAGTGCATTTCTACATCAGATGCAACTGTAGCTTCTCCATTGCTATTTTCCCCAACCAGCCTATAGAGATTGCCTACTTTTTCTCCCTTTAGCACAACCAAAACACCCTTTTTTACCTTGAGACAAATATTTTCACCACTGAATTGGTAACCTTGTTCATCAAAAACTCCAAGTGACAACATGCTTTTCTTTAATCCTGGCACATATCTGACATGCTGAATAGTCCTTACCATTCCATCAAACATCTTGATTCTTATGTCACCTTTACCAATAGCTTCATAGGGGTTGTCATTTCCCATGTAAACCATACCTCCATCACATGACCGATAAGAAGAAAACCTTTTTTTGTGTGGATTCATGTGAAAGGAGGCACTAAAATTTAGAATCCAAACATAAAGTAAAGAGCCTGTTAGGTTAATAGTTAATACCTCTCTATCTTCCAATTGTGTTTGAACTTCTGTTGTGTTTTCCTTAGATGTCTATGAAGTATACTTTTCTTTTCTTGCTTTAGGAAGTCTGCAATCCTTTTTGAAATTTCCATTTTTTCCACAGTTCCAACAATTTACTCTTTTTTTCCCCTTGGATTTGGACCTGGTTTGTCCACACTTAGTATTTCCTCTTTCTTGAGTTCTACCTCTTGCAATTAGGGCTTCATTAGAAGAAGATCCTTGATATGTCTTCAACCTTGAATCTTCAAAAATTATAGCGGCCACCACATCTTCAAAGACCAATTTCCCACTTGAAGCTAAGTTACTAGGAGCCATAACTAGTTGATCCCAAGTTTTAGGCAATGAGCACAATGAAATTGTTGCCTTATCCTCTTCTTCAATTTTCACCCCCACTGAAGCCAACTTGCTTGTTAGTGTGTTGAAATAATTTAGATGATCTATGGCAGATGAATTGTCATGCATTCTCAAATTATACAACTACTTGCGTAACAAAATTTTATTTTCCAATGACTCTGTCTCATAAAAGTTTTCGGGCTCAGTCCACAAGTCGTGTATTTTTCTCCTTTACAATATTGAATAGTAATAAATCTACTAGAGATAATTGGATTGTTGCTCTGGCCATGCTATTAATTTCATTCCAATTTGCCTCTGTCATGGATTCAAGTTTTGATTCTACCCCTTTGAGAGCTAGGGAACATCCATCCTTCATGAATAAAGCTTGAATCTTTAGCTTCCATAAAGCAAAATTAAAACCATGAAACTTTTGTACCTCAAATCTAGTAACCATGCTTCATTTCATTGTTTACTTCTAAAAAACACAATAGCCACACAAACAATCTGGATCTAATAGAAATTGTAAGAAAATTGTAGTGTAGAATAATAGAGAAAAACAATAAGCATAAATTTAACACAAAATTTATGTGGAAAACATGGTAAAATTATACCAAGAAAAACCACAGGCAAAGATATTTCGTATTTTATTTCTCAATAAATTCATAATTACAAGAATCTTCTAAAAATTTATAGAGAACATGACTTCAACAGAGTATAAGAAATTTGAGTTGCAGAGTCCTTGTCAAACAAAACTATCCAAAAATAGAAAGTGCAACTCATACAACTACATGTCAAACATTTGACAAAACTACCAAAAATAGAGAGCCCCAAAATTTTTTTTGGCTTCACCGAAAACACCTTCTACGTGAATGCCATTTGACATCCAAGGGGGCTACAACAACCCCTCTAGGACCCTCATCACATCAACCTTCAGTTGTATAGTAGGCCTTCAGTCGCGTTGGGCCCATACCTAAAGCACTAGCTAGATATCAATGTTGAATATTCGTGATCACTAGAATAACAATAAAATTGACTTCACATTCCAACAAACCTTTGGATTTATCCCCTTGAACCCCCCCTTTGGACTTGACATCATAGAGGCATCCTTTTCCCAAGGACCACCTATGTACCTGCTTCCAAATGGATCAAAGTCACTCGTAGTTCTCCTTCCAGTCTCTCAAGGGATGCATACACACAAGTTCCCCACAATCAAGGTTTTGATAATTTTTATCTTCCATTATTAATTATTAAAAATAGTTAGGAGAAGATAATAAGTATAGGATTTAACAACCCATACTATGACACTTCTTTTTAAGAATATCAAGGTCTTGAACTAAGCTAGACCCATTATTATTCATAAGCCAACTTGAATGTCCTCGGGTTCATCTTATCAACATATGGGCTAGGTTTATTACTCAACATGAAATTACCTTGGTTCTCACCAACCCATAGGAAAGCACGTCCATTTAAAATTTACGTATTAGATTCAATATTGAGGTTCTTGTACTCAAGGGGTCAATATATATCTCTTGAAGGACATCCAATAATATTTATAAACTTGTTTTAAGTTATAATCATTTCCCAAATGCTACTTAAGAAAGTTGGAAATACTATATCCATTAGACAATTATATGAAAACATAATCCCATTAATAATATTCTTGATCTTCTAAATTCCTTTTACTTATGGTGTAACCCTACATTCTTGTAATACTCTTAGTTCATATATTGGGTAATTTATTTATACTAAGTATTACCATGATGGTCAATAGTAAGGTCTCAAGAGATGTTGGATCACATGATCTCATAGGTTTATCTCTTAACTTAATATTGTCGGTACATTCAAATTAAATAATAGTTACCTTCCATTTAGAATGCAACCATATTACAATTCACTACAACTCTAGTATCCTTCCTTTATTCATATGCTAATTCCCATATTAAGGTTCTCATATTTAATAGGTTGATAGACATAATCCTATCAACAAGGCCACATAAACAAAATCATTTGAACATCAAGATACGTACACCCTAATCATGAATTAGATTTAAGCATGATCAATGATGGGGTCGTACTTAAGGTAATTGACAATCCTATAGCAAGTGGATTATCATATGATAAAGTATAATCATTAATATAATTAGTAGTAATACTCAACCTTTGATTTTTTTTATATTGATTTTAGAAACACACATACTTCTATCACACTCCTAAAGAGATTGAAGGCAACAAGTCTTATAATTAAGTAATTGATAATAGATCATATTGTTGATTATAACCATGATGATATAATTATATAAAATAGCTCATCCTAACCTCTTAAATCTCCCTAGAAGAGACCTACATAATCATATGACATAGATCATGGTGTATTTTTATTTAATATATTTTATGGAAATGAGATTAGGTTACTCAAATACTGAAAATGACTATTTTTATTTAAGTGTCCATACCCTATACTTTTATTATTAAGTAATTGTAGAAAGCCCTAGTTTAATTATTACATATTTTGGAAAATATGATGAATATTCAATTACATTATTTGATTTATTAATGCTCAATTTATATATGATAACATTATTTTTAAGGAGAAATGACCTATATAATTTTGTGGTTTAACACCATAGAATTTCTTCTTGGTTTACACACGTATTTGCATTTTAGTGTTAAGAAACGTTGGGATATCAAGTGTTCCCTAATTTATTCAAGGGAAAATATGAATTTCCTTATTCATATATGCTATAATATTTTTCTTATCCCTTGACATAAATATCAAAATATTGGACACATAAAAATGCTACATGACATTTCTCCAAACTTGTTCAACAATTAAAGAAAGCATTGTAATGAGATGGGAGAAAGGTCTATCATGGTTGCTTCATCATAATTTAGTCTAAAGACCATTACAAGGTTTCTCCTAATTATTGTAAGTTATATTTGCAGCTATTTCAACAATCATGATGAAATTATTTATTAGAGACCAATATGTATGAGCTACATAGATATCCTTTTAAACACTGTAATTGAACTATTCTATAGCAGACTAAAATAATTGCAGGCCAATTTATGCGATGAATCAAAAGGAGAATGAAGTGAAATTGTATAAATAAAATAAACTACTTATCTTGTTGAAGATTTATCTTGCATATGTCACTCTAGAAAATCCATAGGTATCCCCAATTTCTACAAATTTGTCCTTCGTCTTTGAAACTTGAACTCTCGCATACCTAGAGGATGCTATCAAGGGTCATGGAGTCTAGTCTTACATCAACCAATCCCTAGTAATGAGGGCATGACATACTTATAGGTCACCTCAACACCATGCGCAGTTTGCATATTGCCTTCCCCAAACTCATCACAATTCTACACACCTTCTCTTGCAATATCTCTATGTCTAATGAAATTCCTCCATCATTAAGCTCTGAATGATTTTCCTACAGTATTTGAAAGCTCCATTTGGGAAAATTATGGAGGATTCCAACAAGATTGGTCAATGAGTTTGACTCATAAAACTACACGGTTGAATCTTGATAGCAATATCACTTGATTTGACATGCTGTGGAAAATCCCCCCTACTTATCAAGATTGAGAGAATCTAACTTTTCCACTTACTCGGTTTCATGAGTTTTCCTCTACATCCCTCCTCTCTCAAATGAAATCTTCTTCTTCTCTTCCCTACTAACCCCATGCTGCTCACATCCTCTCTTGAAAATCCTATATTATTCCCTCATATTTTAAGCTTGATGATGTCCATTTCCCATTCACAATCTCCCCTTAGCAACTTAATGCTTGGCTAAGGAATAAAATGATAGCAGTAGAGTGGAGAAGTATGATAGATCATTATGAATCCTCTTTTTACTCACCTTTTAGTGTAGTTGGAGAGGATACTGGTACGATTGTGGAATTTGGATTTTTCTTTTCACCTACCAAAACATTGCCTCTTTTTTGAGAGTTTCTAAAGCTTTTTTTAACAAATCTGTTTCGTGCATAACTTGCCTTGCACTCTAGTTTTTCCTCTCCTTTGAAATTCACATATTTTTAATGATTTTTATGGATTCCCATACCTCCTATGTGATCTCTCTATGTAGTGCAGCCAAGGACATAGTCAAAGTTCTAGAGTCTAGCATTTAGACCAGCTAATTGCATTTTATTTATTTATTTTCCTACATAACCTATCATTTTTCTCACCCAAGAAAAGTGTCTCCATGCTCATTTAATAGCACAAACATCTCATTTTGATTCATCTACACCATGCTCATTAAATTTAGTTTGTCATTGGCTGTAGGGAGGAGTAGTTTTCCCATTAATGCCCTTTGTGAAATGGTCCTCCTAACAAGAATGTGCCATCCTATTCATCTTTGGACCTTGTAATAAAAAGATTGAATTACTAGAAAGTTACATTTGATCTTTTATTTTTCTATTCTTTGAATTTAAATCATTTTTTATTTTTATCTTATCATGTTTTAACCTATTGGGGTCTTGATTCCTAAATTTTCTCTCTATATTTCCTATTTTGGGGTTATTGGTTGAATTATTTCTTTTCTAAATCTACTACCATCATTTTCAAGTGTTTTTTCTTAATTTAACTAATTTGGAACCAATTTCTAAGACTAAAGTGATATATACCTTTGAATATGTATTTCCACTTGATTCAATCATCTATTTTGCAAATTATGTGTAAAATGTTCTTAATATCATGTGTCATTATTTATGCCACATGACACACATGTTTTCATAGTAATAATTTTACAGAAATGGGTTACTATACATCAGTGACCACTCATCGTAGCCAAGTACACATCATGTATTTAAATTACTATAATAAATTTAATTTTATGTTCTATAATCATAATCTAGTTATTTACCCCACATGATAAAGAAATACTTTACCCTCACATTTGGAATGAAGTCTCCAATTTTTCTCTCAAATTACAAGAAAAAGTTAATTTTATGCATATAATACAATAAATGTATGATAATATGATAACAAGTGTGTCATAGAAAGATGTTAGTATGATTCTAACAAAAATGTATGAACATATAGTCAAATAGTGACCATCTCAAACTTACATCACATATACACATGGTGACCACTTGATAATGGGAAGTGGATGTGGCCCTACTACATGCATCTTGCTTTACCTAGTTCACTAACACATATACCACTTATAATAAAGAGATAATAGGGAAGATAAAAGATAGTGCATTATAGATTACATTGTAGGTCCATCTTTATCTTGTTTCAGAACCGAAAATGATGGTGAGAGAAGCATCACATACTAGTTATAATAGGTAAGGGAATAATTATAAAGGCACACAACACAATCAACTATTAATAATATTTCTATATCTCATTAAAATTTTAAGTCAGTAGATTCTGAAATCCATCATGATATAATTGAAATTTGATCCAACTTGGTATGGGGTGGTTGTTGGCATCCATCACTTGTATAGTATTGGTGAAAGTTGGATAAAATATACGATACAAGAGTTAGCTCCTAACAACCATCACCTTGTTGGAAGTTTGTTTGTTAGCAACATGAGCATGATGATGAAGAGATTTTTGACTGGGGAGATTGATGAATATTGATGATCATGACAATATATGGTGTTGTCATTGATGGAAACCCATGGTAGAGATGTACTAGTGTTGGTCTAGAGAAGACCAAATGTGTTGCAAATTTTCCTAAGCCCCAAAGTGTAGTTTTAGTGTTCATTAAACTAGTTTTGAGGTCTACATTGCTCCACTATGAAGAATTTGGTTATGTAGTTTTTAGGTAATCATGATGCATGTTGAAAGAGTCTAAATCCATAGTTTAATGACTTGATGTCACCCGTAGTCGAAGATAGTGTTGATAGAGTATCAAATTTGGAAATGGTAGAGTTTTAGTGACAAACTATATGTTGGAATGCTCCACATTCCACTGTGGATGAATATTTTGTTGTGTAGTCTTGAGGAAGTGTTTTTGGATGTTAGTAATGTGTATGTTCCAAGTGGAAAGTGTTTTGGTGGTCCAAATGTAAAGGTGTGGATGAACAATTGGTTCATTCATATATTACTTAACTAGTTTTGCTATTTGGTGTTGACCTAAGTATTTTGGGGTCATGCAAAGTTGAGTTGTGTAATGAGCAGTATCATAGGAGTGATTATAGGTCATGCTAGCCTATTTTAATGTGTTACACAATTTGGTTCTTTCTGCAAGGCATGTGTGTTGATGTTTTGGGTCAACAGGCTATGTGGTGCATGATACATTTAATTAGGCCAACCTAATTGATGTTTGGATGGTTGCAGTATATATTCAAGGTTGATTCATTGTGCGAATAAAAAAATATAGTGTGTAGAGTGTGTGCGCAAGATTTGGTGTAGAGAAGTGCAAAGTATAGTTGTGGTGAAGTATGAAGTGTGTTAAGTCAGTTTTTTGAGCTTTAGTGGAATTGTATCTTCATCATATGTTAGACATTTCATCATTGGAAGTGAGCCACCCTTTCTTCTATCTCTTTCTATTTGGGGTAGTGAGCCCTTTGAAAATCAGCCAGGGGTAGTGAGCCATTCTCTTTTCTGGACAGTGAGTCCTTTGATAGTGAGTCCACCCTTTTGTATCAGATGTTGCAACCTATTATAATATATTATGAGTTAATCCTCATGATGGTTTTGTTGGCCCCATAGTTGTCATTGCACCAAAAGATCGACCTGTTAATGCTTGATATAACCATAAGAGTTAATGGATCCACGAGAGGTGGTTATTCCATGTCATGAATCTCGAGGGGAGCATTGACCGACTACCAACAATCTCCCCCCTCATCATTACCAAAGGGGATTAAAATCTAACAACTTTGGCTCTAATACCAATTGTTGTCCCCATGGTTGTCGTTGCACCAAAAGATCAACTTGTTAATGCCCGATACAATCACCAGAGTTAACGGATCCATGGGAGGTGATTAGTCCATTTCACGAATCCTGAGGGGAGGGCTGACCAATTTCCAACAATCTCCCCCTCATCGCTACCTCGAGGGGATTCAAACTTGACACCTTTGGCTCTGATACCAATTGTTGGCCCCACAGTTGTCGTTGCACTAAAAGATCAACCTATTAATGCCTGATACAATCGACAGAGTTAACGTCTCCACAGGAGGTGGTTAGTCCATGTCACAAATCCGAAGGGGAGTACTAACTGACTGCCAACATGTTTTTCCCTTTTTTTTTTCCATGTAAAATCTGGTGTTCTTATGTCTATTGATGTGATGCATGCTTTTAATGTTTCTTTCATTATTTCACATTGAATGAGATGTTGTGAAATGCATTTTAAGTTAATGAATTTCAAGGAATATTGATTCATGCCCTCTCTCAATATTTTGAGTTCAAAAATTGGTATCAGAGTCGGGTTCCTTCAATTGGTTTGATAGCTGAGTTAGATCTTGTAGGTTGAACACATGACTACAAGGAAGTATCCTATTCCTCAAGAAGAGATTATCCCTAAAGGGTTTATTGACGAAGATTATGAGGTTGATATGGAAGGAGAACTCAAATCAACCCTTGATGATTTGGATAGAGAAAAAGTTGAGAATAGAGATCTGAAAAAGGATCTTAATGATGTAGATCAGTGTATTAAGAAGTTGAGAGAGAAAATCAAGAAAGCTACATAAAGATTCAAGGAAATAGATGAGTAGGTCAAGCAATCAAAGTCTGAAAGGGAAAGTTGAAGAAGGAAAAAGAGTTGAAGACTGCCTAAATTCCAAAATGAAAGACAAATTTGAAGAATGTTCAAAGCTTGAACACGAGATTATAACTTTGAGATCAGATTTGAAGAAATCAAAGAATCAAGAAGAAAAATTCAAGAAGATATCCACAATGCTTGATGAGATGATTGCAAATCAGAAGGCTTCCAAGGAAAAAGAAGGTTTAGAGTTTGAGAAAGGAGAAATTTTAAAGGTAAATAGAACTCCAAAAATGCTGAAAAGAAGAATGACAAGAAGAACAATGTCAAAAAGGTCCAAAACCAGAAGAAAGAATTTAGAAGGCCTCTTATCAAACAACCTACTACATAAAGGTATTTATATTTTAATGGTTACTATTATTCCTGCAATAAATTTGGACATAGAGCTATGGAATGTAGAAGTAGAATGAATCAAAATATTCAATCATTTCTTGATGAGTATTTTACAAGAAATAGATCTGGTCATGAAGCTAGTGAATGCAAAAATCAGATGATTAGTGGTTACAATAATGGAATGATGTTTCAATATTTCAATGGCTACTATTATACATGAAATGTTTTTGGGCATGAGTTTTGAATGTAGATCTAGAATGGAAAGAAGTAAGCTTGTTCAAAATGGTGTTATATTCCACAAATTATAATTGCAACAAATCATGACACATTGCTAAGTTTTGTAGAAGCAAGAATGTGAAACCATCTGTTTCATAGAAGAAGTATGATCTAATAAAGAAAGTGGATCCGATTGATATGAAGAAGGAAATGAATATGATCTAGAAGAAGAAAGATGAGGATGAAGTAAAAAGTGAATTTGTGCCAGCTCCTGGTGTAGATGTTTCCCCTAGAAACTAGATAAAGAGCCTTGGCTTAGGGGGAGTTTTAATAGAAAATATTCTATCCCCTACCAAAGATGTGGTGCTAATACCTTCAACGCACTGGCACATGTGTAGATCAACATTTTTGATCTGTTGATGATATATTCAATATAAAATTTCTTGTTGCGGAGACTTGCATAGTAATTAAAGGTGACTGTGTTAACACAAAGAGGGTTTGCCAACTTTTTGACCTATCTTTATTCACTACAATTAATGCATTTTAGGTCTTTAGTAAAGTGTTTATATGTGATTTTGCATATGATTAAGTCATTTGCAATTGAGCCTTTGAAAGTGAAGAGAAAAGAAAGGTCAATTGGAAGCATTGGTGTGTTGTGTGAAACCCTAATCAGTGAAGAATTCCAATGGTATTTATAGTTTCTTGCTATACCCAGTTCTGTGAAGCTATAAAATGTTTACTCCACAAGTGATTGATGTATTGGAATGGTCGAGACCTAAGTTCAAGAAGCATCCTTTCAAATCCATGGAAATGGATCTAGATGGTGCATTTTTGAAGGTTCCCTTTGGAGTAATACATACAAAAGATAGAATGTACATCCATTTGAAGATGGAAGAATATGATTAGATTAAACTAGGAGAGTTTAGACACGATCATCTAACTAGAGATGATATCAAGTGAAAACCTAAGTACAATAGTTTGGCAGAGAAGAATTTGGAGGTATGAAATGATTTTCCTAACTTATGCTATGGGGATGAGTGGGTAAGATATGTGCTCAACAAAATTCATGATAAGTTCATATGGTTGGATTTGACACATATGATTACTAAGGATGCAATTAGGGTTGTAATGGTTTTGTGCCCTAATGGACCTGTTCCAACACTGAAAGTAGTGAAAAATGATGTGGTAATGAAACTCACTAGTGTGAAATTCGATAAACATGCCCTAATGGTGAAGGATATTGAATATTTGACAATGCAATATGCATCCATGATGATTGGCTACAAGATCTATTTCACAAACAGAGAGAACTTTGTTTCAACCACTACAATTCATATAGCTTACCAAATGTTAAAGGAAGGAAAAGGCATAGACTTATGTGAAATTATGAGACAACAACTAATGGAGAATTTGCAAAAAACAGAAGAGTCAAAATATCCAGTTTGCTATGGCACTCTTTTCATTTGTTTGATGTTTTACTTTCTTAAGGAAATGCTCAAAGCAAAGAATTTTGTTTGGTTGGATAATGTACTTGTTGCTAGACAAATTAGAGATCATTTGAGAAGGTTTCCAGATTATGATTCTTGGAAACAAGCCTTGTGGGAATGTTTCAAGTCATTTCAAGACAAGATGCAAAGCAAAGAGAGGATTCTGAAAAATGTGGTAGATAAATACAAGGACATTACATTCATGGTTAGTAGAGATTATTGCTATATGGAAGCAATATAACCTAGAATAGTTTGGATTTCAAAAATGGGATATGAAGTGGAAAAGGATGTAGTCACTGAAATTGCAGACCTTATGTTGAGAAAACCAAGAGATCCTACAATAGATATGTTTGAAACCTATGAAGAGAAATCTAGTGAAGTGCACCTACAACACAAGGAAAAAGAGATAAACAAAAATGTTGAAAAGATGAAGGCACAGTTAAAGGGGATTGTTGGTTCACTAAAGAAATCCAAAAACATACTTGCTCCTCTAAAGGCTACTCCAAGCAAAAGAAGGTCAATTAGAACCTCATCCTCCTCTCCCTCAGTTTTGAAGTCTGGAACTATGTCTACAGTGAATCCAAAGAAGAAAGCTACATCTAGTGTCCCTGAGCAACAAGAGGCTCCTAAAAGGAGAAGAAAGGAAAAGGCCACAAGGGAGAAATATATTAGTTGCAAGGAAGAAGAGGATATAGAAGAAGAAAAACCATAGCTAATCTAGAAAAATAAGATGTCTCAAGCCTCCGTGGAAGAGACAAGTGCAAAAAGAGCAAAGGTTGATGTGAATGATACATAAAGTGATGAAATAGAAAAGAAAAATAAAGCTTTTGTTATCAAAAAGAGAGAAAATAATTCACGAGGAGAATTAGTTAAAAGTGAGAGAAAAGGTAAAGGAAAGAAGAAGAAGATCCCTTTGGTAAGGGAGCATAGTCCCTTGAAGCTAGATGCTTTATTTAATGGCATTACAAACTTTGGTCTCTTAGAAGAGACTGTAAAATTGTATTTGGAAGAGAATAATGTGAATAAGGCTACAATAGAAGAGGCTATTGTAAAATACATGGTAACATTTGATACTAGCCTTGGAAAAATTGAGAATCAACTCCCTGATGACCTTAAAGGTGCTCTATGTGCCAGAAGATAGGAAGCTTTTGATGAAGATGCAAAAATGAGAACGTTTTCCTTGGAGAGGATTGATTCTTCTCTCACAGATAAAGATAGAGCTAAATTGGCTCAAGTGTATAAAAGGGAATTCAGGACAAAGCAGAGAGTCAACACTCTAATGAGAAGAAACAAGGAAGACATAGAAAGATTGAAGAATGAAACAGTACAAAAGGTTGCAAATCTGGTAAAGGAATTAGGTATGTCTCCTGCTGATGAAGCTAAAATATAGAATGATGTATCTGTCTTGGACACCAATGAGCTTGAAAGTGCACAACATGAGCATGTACCTAAGCCTGAGAATGTACAAGAGGGAATAGTTATAGATCATACCCCTCTGATTGCAGAAAATGTTGTTGGTGAAGAAAATAATGATGATATGAAGGTTTCCCTAGAGAAGGAAGAAGCTCAAACAAAACAAGATTTTTTGCTCAAACAAAATAAGATTTTTCCCCTATGGACATTGAAAAAGATGCAGAGTAGAAGGAAGAAGATAACCAATAAAAACCAAAGAAGTTTGAGGCACAAAAGGATGCAACTTGCCTCCTCTAAATGGTGAAAAGGCTGCTGAGGAAGAAAATATTGCAAAAGAGTGCTTCGATAGTGGTGAGAAGGAAGAAGATAAGAAGGAAGAAGAACATACAAAAGTTATTGGTGAATCCTCCAGAGCTTCTGGAGATTCATTAAAGGATTTATTAGATATGAAATTGTTGTTTGAACTGGTGGTGTCTACACAACTCCTGTAGATACCCATGTAACAAGGGCAGGTGGACATGAGCAAAATCTCTCCCCTACACAAACTACAACTTGGTGATGCCTTTCATGCCTCTGCCAGGAAGGAGATATTGCAAACTCACCAAAAGAGCACATAGCTAATTGAGGAAGCATTCAAGGTGCTACAAGAAGGTATTCCTGGTACAACCATTGATGATTCTTTGACTGGTGTGTAGACGTTAAAACTATTATTGGATTCCTTCAAGGATTACTTTTCCAAACTAGAAGAGAGATTAGAAAAAAAAATGGAAAAGAAGGTCAGTGATAGGAAATTGACTAAAGTATCTAATAAATGCAATGTTTCACATGGTAAACTATAAGAGAATCTAAGAGATGCACAAATATTCTTGGATGAAACAAAAGTTTGTTTCAATTTTGCTTAAAATGGCCTAATTATACAAGGAGCATTAAGGATCAAATGGGCTCAATAGAGTCACAAATTGTCTCCAGTGCATATGATCCAACCAATGATGCAAATGATGTAACAAGGATAGCAATAGAGAATTTGCATGGAAAATTTTTCCGATTACAAGAACAAAAGAAAAAGATCATAATGCAGTATTGTTATCTTAGAGATCTTGTAAGTGCAAGGCTTACAACCTTGACAAGAGTAATAGCAAGTGTAGAGAAGATGGCACAAAAGAACCCAGTTCCCTATAACCTATATGAAGGAGAAGATCTCCTTATTGAGATTGAAAGCCAATGTAGTTTTCTTGCCTTCACCAAGAAGGATTGAGAAATGGGAAAAAAGGACTAGGAGACACACCTTGCAAAATTGAAGCTGTCTTGCAAGGGTATTTGAACGTCTACCAGTTGATTGTGTACATTTCTATTTTTTTATGCAATTTCTGATTTCTATGTACATATGTGGAAGAATTAGATAGTGCTGCAGTACATTTTTGGTCAATTTTGTTGGACAACATTGTTAGGGGGAGTCTCTCTAATTGTTGGAGAAGTGTTGAGTATAAGAGTAAAGCAATAAGGGGGATCTATTCTCATGTATATACATATATATCTGCAAAAGGGGAAAATAGTTGGAGTAGTTTGAGAAGTTTGATATTGTGAGACCTTTTCCCTTGATGTCAAATGGGGCGTAGTTGTAGCTAAGTATGTTTCCATCAATAACAAAGGGGGAGATTGTTGGAAGTTTGTTTGTTGGCAACATGAGCATGATGATAAAGAGATTGCTAAGTGGGGAGATTGACAAAGATTGATGAGTATTACAATATATGGTGTTGTAATTGATGGAAACCCATGGTAGATATGCAATAGTGTTGGTTCAAAGAAGACCAAATGTGTTGGTGATTTACCTAAGTCCCATAGTGCAGTTTTAGTGTTAAGTGAACCAATTTTGAGGTCCGTATTGCTCCTCTACGAAGAATCTAATTATGTAGTTTTGAGGTAATAGTGATGCATGTTGAAAGATTCTAAATCTATATTTTCATGACTTTATATCTTCCATAGTCGAAGATAGTGTTGACAGAGTATCTACTCTGGAAATGGTAGAGTTACAATGATAGAGTGTATGTTGGAATGCTCTGCATTCCACTACGGACAAAAATTTTGTTGTGTGGTCTTGAGTAAGTGTTTGTGGATGTTAGTGGTGTGTATGTTCCAATTGGAAAGTGTTTTGGTGGTCCATGTCTCAAGTTGTGGATGAACAGTTGGTTCATTTAGATATTACTTCACTAGTTTTGCTATCCAATGCCAACCTAAGTATTTTGGGGTCATGTAGAGTTGAGTTGTGTAAGTAGCGATATCATAGAAGTGATTATAGGTCATGTTGACCTATTTTAATGTGTTACACATTTTGGTTCTTTCTGCAAGGTGTATGTGTTGATGTTTTGGGATGATATGTTATGTGGTGCATAGTACATCTAATTAGGGAGACATAATTGATGTTTTGTATGGTTGTGGTATGTATACAAGGTTGATTCATTTTGTGAATAAAAAAAAATAGTGTGTAGAGTGTGTGTGCAAGATTTGGTGTAGAGAAGTGCAAAGTATAATTGTGGTGAATTATAAAGTGTGTTAAGTCATTTTTCTAAGCTTTAGTGGAACTATATCTTCCACATATGTTAGATGCATTGTCACTAGTTCATCATTGGAAGTGAGCCACCCTTTCTTCTATTTCTTTCTATTTTGGGCAATGAGCCCTTTGGTAGTGAGCCACCGACAATGAGTCATTCTCTCTTCTAGATAGTGAGTCCACCCTTTTGTATCAGACGTTGTAACCAATTATAATATATTGTGAGCTAATCATAACTGTGGTTTTCCCTTTTTGGGTTTTCCACATAAAAATATGGTGTTATTGTGTCTATTGATGTGATGCATGCTTTTAATGTTTCTTTCATTGCTTCACATTGGATGAGATGAACTGTGAAATGAATTTAAAGTTAATGATTTTTCAAGGAATACTGATTCACTCACCCTCAATATTTTTTGTGTTCAACACACCTACACACTATTGGTGAAATCTAGAAAACCACACTTGTACTTGACTCAATTTTGACATGTGGAGTCATCTTGTTTCCAAATAAACATAACTAGAGTGTCTTATGGTTTTTCTTCGCTTAGGACTAGTGGATTTCCTATCAACCACCTATACAGTTTTAACAATCAAAATATTGGGAACCATACATCAAGGAATAAACAATAATATAAGCACACTCATTCCCTCGAATATACCACTATTTGTACTACAATCTTAAGTTGGGTAGATTGTCGTATCCATCTCTTTCACATTTGGTGAAATATTGTATAAATCCTATAAAAGTGGATAGCTCTTGATTCTAGTCACTTGCATGTTATAGGTGAAAGTTTACCAACCCTATAAAATGGCTAAATAATTTTGTAGGTAGAGTATGCTCCTTTGATTCTATCAAATTGGAT
Organism: Sequoia sempervirens; assembly: GCA_007258455.2. NCBI lineage: Eukaryota > Viridiplantae > Streptophyta > Pinopsida > Cupressales > Cupressaceae > Sequoia > Sequoia sempervirens. The sequence continues at coordinate 65,533 of VDFB02037450.1, read as the reverse complement.
TAGCAATAGTATTATCTATGAGTGGATCATAGGTTTTTTTTTAAATTTATCAATTAAGGATGAGTGGGATGAATTATACATTAAGAATTTGACTCTTGTATTTATCTTAGTTATAGAATTTTGCTATTTATAAGATACATGAAAATGGGTCTCACTCATATTTTCCTAAAGGTCACACCCTATATTTTTTAATATTGTTACAATACCACATAAAGTGATTCATTGACCTATATAAATGGTCCTTTTTATAAATTAATTTACCAACATTCAAACAATAAATTAAACCATCATGCATTTTCTTTTAACCAATCACATATACATAGGAAACTACAAAATTATAAAGTAAATAATATTAATGGTCATTCACTTCATTCACTTGCTCACAATTATGTCTATCATAAGGACTATACATTGACATGACCTTTCAAGTTAACATTTTGATAAAAAAATCCATTCATATTATGCATGTGGGGAAGCTTATAGTTTCCAACTAACAAATTGTAGACAATGTATGCACTAGATGCATGCCATTTATCCACTTAAAAATAGGAGAACCATAAAAGTTCACATGTACAATCCGATGTACTCATTCATTTTAACATATTTTAATAAGCTTTCTCAATTATTTAGAAAATCCACTTAGTATAGTATAATAGAATATATAATATATTCATAGCATGATAAGTGTACATGTCTATCTCTTATACCCATTATTGTGTGAAAAAATATATCCTCAAGCTCTTTACAAATTGAGATCATAACCGTTCATGATTACACTACTATTTTCTACATGCATAATATTTTACAATTTAACCATCAATTTTATTATTTAGTTTATTTATTTATTATCCATGCACTTCCTATATTATTTAATCTATCTCAATACTCCATGCGACAACTAAAAAAATAAATTCAAAAGTAAAGTTTATTTAGAAGCCTCTTCCTAATCATAATGAATCATGAAAGAATAATGATATTGTTTGATACTAGTAGAAAATAATATATATTAAAATAAATGTAATACATTTCATTGAATTTAGTCATAGTTTGACTTAAAGTCAATGAGACTCACATTTGTCTTTACCAAGAACTTGTAACCAAAATTATTCAAAATTATTCTAGAACTTCCCCTTATTTTACATTCCTTTATACATTTATCTTCTAATTTCTAATAAAATACCTCAACCCACTTTATCAAATATGTTTAAATGTGAATTTCCATATTCACCTTGATCTTGAGTGCCTAGAAACTTTCTATATATTTAAGGTTTTTCATATCTTGTTCTTGAGAAAGAGAGCTTAGACACATTTGCCATATTTTTTTTTTTAATGTAGCCAAAGAAAGGGAGATCTCGAAATATACTAATATAGAGGAATTACATAATTATCTATTTATGTTGTGATGTTTCCAAAGGAATTAACAACAAGATTGGCCAATGAACTAGTTTCTTTGTTATCTTATCTAAGTAATACAAAATAAAAACTCATTAAAGAAATATTTTGTCGACGAGACCTCCTCAACTAAATTATTGAGTTTATTATTCTCAAAATTCCTTGTGGTAATTAAATATTAATGATAATTTTATAATTACTTTCTATAATTATTTTTCAATAGCCACCTTTTGGAGTCAATTAAATTACCATGAATAAACCTCGTCCTTCTATAACACACACACATAGATGTGTGTGTGTGTGCGCGCGTGTGTGTGTGAAATGAAATTCAAGAGAAATCACTCTCCTTTTTTTATTTTAAGGGATACAATGTACACTTGATAATGTTGGGTTTCCTTTCAAGGTCATACTAGGTAAGGGCTTGACCTAATCATCTGAAGAGGGATGTAATTAAATATCACTCACCATCACCAGTATCTTGTGGTGATTGAGTCTAGACATGATTTTTCCTTAGAATAACATTGGTGTTCTTGAAGATCCCTTTCATTAAATCCCCACTCTTTCTATGATGTATGATTTTTATAACTTTATTGATAGATATTTCCATTTTAAACTATATTATTTTGTCAAACTTTATATGAGCTTTATTTTTTTGTTTCTTTGTGCTATTCAAGCCCTTCTTTGGACATTGTGGCCCCTTTGGGTATGGTTCCATATATTTTTTGAATTCTTTTTTATCCTATGGTCGAAAAATTCCTCATTTGCAAAATAAGTTGGAAGTAATTTACCAAATTTTATCTTCTAGTTTGTTTAGTAATGCATGACCAAATAAGAAGGTATATATAATTATCAATATTAAACACCAAACATTTTCCTAAGTGACTACATCCTAGGTATTACCCATTTCCAAAAATATATACATGTAATCAAGCTAAAATTCCAACTCTTATTAAAATTTCTTGTTGGGTTCATAATTTTTCATTCCTAATGAATGACTATCAGAGGGGCAATAATTTTTAACACATAAAAAAAATCGTAATTGGAACCTCATACGTACATTTTAGGGTCTAGTACGCTTCCATTACACACCTTCATTCTTTCTACATAATTCATATTGATTGTTAAGTTCAATCATAATGAGCTCTAGTAAGTATAACATTACCTACTTTTTCCCAGTCTAGTGATATTTATAGGTACACTATTTGAACCTTGCTTTGATACCAAATGTAATAACCACCCTTTATTTATACTATTTTTTATATAGATTATAGTTTTATTTAATTAAAGTGTAACACATCACATATCTTGGTAATTTGTCTACTTTGTGAATGTAAATAAGTTGACCAAAATAACATGTTCTAGTTCTTAAATTTTTGGTTGAAATTTGTCCACTTTAAATTGTGTCACCAAATATTTTTATAGCCTAATAATTTATTCCAATTCAGAAGTGCTAGCTTTGTAACCTTATAAAACCGTGGTAATCTCATCAACTTGAAGCCATAACATACATTCTTGTACAAAATAGGGTACTCTCTCTATAATATGACATATTCCTAGACCCCAGCCTATTCCTCAGGGAACCAATGCTTTGGCCTTGCCTACATATCCCATGAAGCAAACAAAAGGATCCATAGTTCCATGAAAACAAGCTTACAACACATACTGCCAATGTCCTTTTAATCCAACATTATTGAAATTTCAATTCAACAAAGTTATTTAATCATTGAAGAATACAAACACAAGAATTTATGTTCTTCTAAGTTATTATACATTGGTAATTACCATGCAAGATCAAATCCAACTCATAGCATATATACATAGGTCATACATGCTTGTTAATAAAAAATCCCCATCCACCTATTGTTTCTTCATTATGTTTTTGCATGTAGGTAGGTATCTGAATATAAAATGATTATCATACCTTTGATATGCATTGTCTCTCACTCTAACTCAACTCATATGTTATATTCATACAATGTAAAACCCATTCAAACATATGGCTATGTCAATAAGTACTAAGGTAGCAACAATCTTGTCCCATATAAAGATATTGCTAATTCTAGGTCTTTCAATCATGTTATTTTGATCATTCTAGTATATACAATTTAATAATATATTACTAAACAATATATTTTCCCTTTATTAATAAATTTATCTTATATTAATTTATAACTTTAATCTTATATTATTTAATTGGTTTTCCTATATTATTTGTAATTTAATATTGAATTACATGTAGTTGTAGTCATAATAGTTGGACATAAAAGACCTTGTAGATTGAAATTCAATAAAAACAAGTTTCTTTGGTTAAGAGAAATGGGAGTATCATTAATGAAGTTAACTCTTCTCTGATAACAAATTTGTGAGCTTGAACTACTAAATTAGAACAATTTCTTTTACCTACCTAGTTAACTTTTACTTTTATCATGTGTGCTAAGGGGTAATCCAAACATTAAAGCATATTATTTCAATGCATATTTCTAAACCATAAAAGTATTTTATATTACTTGCTTAGTTATCACTTAGTGATAATTTAATTTATTCCACCATCTCAAGCAACTAGAAATGTTGTTAAATTGATATCTTCATGTAGCATAAGGTGATGTTTGTTGGAACATCTTAAAATGATTTTTTTGTTGTGTCCTCTTTGTTATCTTGGTCCTACTTTTCCCATCATTGATATTCATTCAAATAATTCCTTCATGGGTCCTCTTGGTCAATTTTTTCTTTGTCTCCACTCATGTCCTTGTCATGTGCCTAAATTTAAAAAATGAAAAAAAATCTAAGTAGGTGTTGGTGTTTTAATTTTCCCAACTAGTATCTTATGACAATCTAAAGAACAACCAATTTAGATAGTCATTTGTCTTAAGGGGTTGGCCAATGAACAAGAGATGGATTTTGTAATTCTCTCCTCTGCACTTCAAGCTCTATAGAACCTATAAGGGTAATCCTACACAATATTCATCAAGACATATAAAATTATTAAGGTAATCAGGTGTATATAGAATATCCACAACTTATAGAGAATATTGTCTTAAGTAGATATGTTCTCACAAATCAATCAAGAATTACAGATTCACATAGTTGATTTGCTAGATTCTCAAGATTTTCATACATTCAATGCTTTGAGAATATGAGAAATAAAATGCAATAAATTATTACAAAAAGGGAAATTCATTTTTAAATTTGACCATGAAGTTGTATTTAAACAAAATCAATAGACTGGTGCCTTAAAACCTAGGCAACAGATTCAAGATATGTATAACTAAAAACTTGCACAAAAATGATTGACCTAGCTTCAATCAGGCTTTCAACAATACATTACACTGCTAACCTAAGAAGTTCATATCCAATTCTACTTATAACTACATGTAAACATTCAAAGCATTCAACATCTCTCTTAAAGCATACTACTACTTGAGTAAAAGCTATAGCATAGACATTCATACATAGGAAAGACTGTGAAGATGACCAAAATGATCCTTGATTATATTTTATTCATAAATGAAATGAAGATTACAATTTAGAAGACAATTTAGCTTTGAACTTGGTAGTATATTCAAATTTGAAACTAACACTATCATGCAAAATTTACAGATATATCACATCAATTCTCAGAAAACCTAGACAAGAAAGTACTGACTCTATTACAATATTGCTTTCCATACAAAAAAAATCCTCCAAGATCCTTTGTAAAAGGCCCTGGAATCCCTTTTATAGAAACAATAGAGCAAACAAGCCTCAGGCCTTTTGACAAGTGTCACTTTTACATTTGACAATTTTATCCATAACAAATAAAAGTACAAACTACCTCGTGAGGGAGCATATATTCTCCACTAAAGACAAAAGTTGTTGGATGGGTAGTTGTAGAAGATCCTTGTTGCCTTCAAAATGTTCTTGAAGACGGTGGTGGTTGTACATGTACTTGCCACTCTTTTCCCTCACCTTCTTTACCTTTCAAAAATCAAGGAAGTGCTAACTAGGTAGAAGTAGACAAAAATTAGGTCCACTAGAAGACAAAATACTTGTTAGATTTGAAGAAGAAATCTTTTTATGATGAGTAGACTAAAAAGGCCAAAAATAATATCCCATCTTCAATTGAATAAAGAATGAAAGAATAATCAGATGCCAAGTCATCTAAGGATTTATAATTCTAGAAAATTATTATACTTGTCATCCCAGGCCTGATATATTATTTATCAAGGCCATTGAAAAGAAAATAGTGGGTCCATGCTCAATCTGTATCTATTGTACTTGGATAAAATGGAGTTAGCTTCTTTTTGAAATTCTTCCATAAGCTGATTGTTCTCTAATATGTTAGCCATGTAACTTTTTAAAAGTTCAATATCAATTTTATTTCCATCACAAATGAAGAAAGCTAGTGTTGGAGTAATGGCTTCAAATTGGGACTATCATAGAGAATGAGCCTTAACTTCCCCATTCTCCTTTTTGATGTTAGGAATAATCCTGATATCATTGTTATCAAATTCTTCAATCCTTTCTCTTGATTTATCCATTAGATGGTCCATAAATCTATGCATTTCTCTTGTTGTCTTTGCCATTTTCTAAGCAGGTATTATACCCTTAGGTGCATCGGGCTCATTGGCTGATCCCTTGTACATTCCTTGTAGAGAGTTTATTCTTCCAAGATCCACTTATTCATCAATGCCTTGGCCTTTTCCTTATCATCAAAAATTCTATTTACTCCTATGATAAGTTGAGAGCAATCCTTATGAACACTCTCCACCTTTCTCATCACCCTGGACATTAAATGTCCCAAGACATTTGAAAAAACTTGATAATTGTTATCATGTTTGTCATCCTAAAAAATTACCAACATTTCTTCCAAGGCACTAATATTCTCTTTAAGATCTTCATTCTCCTTTTTGAAACCTGATGATGGTAGAGTTGATGAAGAACTAGCCACCATTGCACTTGATCTTACTACTAATGCAGTTGATGGAGGAGGTGTTATTGCTACTTGTTGTTGTTGTTGCTGGAATTGTATCTCCATCACCATTAATCTCTTGTATTCTTGATTTAAGGCTAGGTTCTCTTGCAACAACTTGTCATACTTGGCCTAGAGGGCCTCTACAGTAGCCCTACTGAATTTGGTAGTTTCAACTACCAATGTTGCATCCTCCACAATAGAAGTATCTAAAACTCTTTTTACTATCAAGCTATCTTTGATATCTTGGGATGGATTAGCAATAAGTGGTTTATTTTCATTTGGAGCAAGGGCCCAAATGGTAAGGGTCTCCCACCTAGGGTTGAACCTTGAACTTGAAAAATCTGCAGCAACCTCATCCTCAGAGGAGAAGATTTCTTGATCCTGCCTTCTAATTGTGTTGAAGGCAATGGAAGAGGCTATGTCCTATTCAGGAGAAGAAAATTTCTACTTTCTCCAATCATTCTCCTCCTTTTGGGGTAATGTTTTTGGAATTGACCCTCATATCTATTAATTAGATTTTGAACTACTTCATCATACTTCTCTCTTGGGACCTTAGCCTTTTCTTCCTCAAGCCTTGTGATGTATTCATCTCTTTTAATCCTCAAGATAAAATTAACAAATTCTTGAGTTTTTTCACAAACTAATCATCATCCATAAAATATTTGCAAGCTATATCCATGCTATAATTTGTATTGTTTCTTCCCCCCAAGATATTTATATTCATCCTATTTTGGGGGTGCCCTTACATCCTGGTCCCTCAATGGGGAAGGAATTTCCCTAGTTACATCTTCATTGGTTATTTCTATATCACCATCCTCTTAAAGGGAAATAAGATAATCTACAAGTGGTGAATTGTTAGTTCTCCTTTTTGGAGATGGTTCACTTGGAGGGGAATCATGAATAATTACATCAAAAGGAGATGGGGGTGCCTATTGTGAAGGTGGAAGAGATGGAGGCAATTGTGTCTATGGAGGAGACTGTTGGACTTGCTCCCTTATTGTTATTACCTCAGGACTTTTTTTGAAAGAATAAACAAATGGGTTAACATTAGGAGGTTGATATGAAGGCCTTTCTTCAATGGCAAGATTTTTATCTGATGCCCTTTCCTTAATATCAAGGGCTTCCCTAATTACCCTATCTATATTTTGCAAAATTGGGTTAGTAATTTCTACATACTTTCTCCCTGATAATTGGCATTATTCTTCTTTTTGGCATCCTATTCCTTAAATTTTATCTACTTTACCTTCATTTCATTAATTTCTTTATCATCAAGGCATTTTTTGAGGAAATATTCATTGAAGTATGTTTGATGAACATTTTGTGACCTCCTAATACTTGTCTTGAGGCTGTGGATGAATCCCTCAGGATCAAAGTTCCTTACTATCTCTTGAGCCATTTTATATGCTTTCAAGTTAGGATAAAATTTATCAAAACCTTCCATGTTCATTGTAAAATCAGAAAAAAAAACTATTAAATATGGGAAGAAAGAACCTTTCTTTGTCCTCCCAAATCAATTGCCATATAACCTCCAAAAATCTAATTCTTGAAGGCACATATCTTGGTAGGACATGGGGTCTTATAGGGAATCAATAAATTATCAACACTATGCAGTCAGAATGGAGATAGAAATCTCCCCAATTATGCTTCATACTCAGCGTAGGCCTCCTTTCCATACACCTTAGGAAATCCAATATCTCTTTTGGTAATCTATCCATTGAACCCTACAAAAGTGTTAACATCTTCCCAAAAAAATGATTTCTAAAGGTGAAAAAGATTGCTTTCTCATAGTTCACATCCCATACATGTGTCCATTATTGGATGGGGATCTCATGTCCTTCACCATCATTATCATAGATATGCAATGTGAGACTCCATTCTCCTCTCCCTCGAAATACAAACATGTGGCACACGAAGAAATACCATATGAAATTAGTCATCTTGTGGCTCTTATTAAGTTTGTAGTGTAGGAAAAAGTATCTCTTTTTCTCACTTAATTTGGGAATAATTAATATTAAACTAAGCCTAATGTTTCCTTGAATTGGTGTTGTAATGTGTTTTACACATTCACATTGAGTTTAGGGACCTTTTAAACTAAATGGACCTAATTTTTCCTTAATTTAGTGTTGTAAAGTGTATTATTTACATCTTCACACTATTTTTTGGGCCCTCTTGCATTCGTGACCTTGAAATAATCATTAATAGGCACCTAAGACCCTTTATTACTCATCCCAAGGCTTATTTCAGTTGAAATCTTGACAAATTCAATAAAAGCATTTAATAATCTAACCCCCTTGACATTTCCCCAGCCTGAAAAGCTAAGGTGGGACCCATTAACCATCTTGGGCATATGAGTCCCCCTAGGTGGGACCCATATGCCACCTTGGGCGTATGATTCCCATTTTTGGGCCTTTTTAGGGTTTTGACCAGGAAATCAAGGTTTTCAATTCAAATTTTGTGAATATTTACATTTGGGATCTAATAAATGATAAATTAGATGGAATGCCTATATAACTAAGGTTTCAAATCATTATTTAAGCTAAGCAGTCCTAAGAATCTTCAAGCAAGAGAGTTTCACCTAGATCTAGAGCTTTAAAGAGAGATTTTTAAGCACTCAAGAGCATTCAAGAGCCTTCAAGAGCATTCATGAGTTGATTATCAAGAATTTTGGAGCATCAATTCAAGATTCAAGCATCATGTCAAGGTCTTCATGCATCATGTGTGTTTGTGAGCTAATATGCTGATGTAGCATTTGTGATCCAAGTTCAAGCATTCAAATCCATAGCAAGTTTTGTGATCAAGATCTACATCCATTGAGGCCAATTCATACAAGTTACAGATCTACACTCCAAGGATTCAACAAGGTTTGGTGAGTTATTACATTCATTTATCCATCCATAATTCCTTCATGTTATTTCAATTCATTTCAAAGTTTAATTACTCAAATGGGGTCTGGCTGAGGTGGACCCCCATCCACTAACAAAGACAACATTTCTCTCTCTCTCTCTCTCTCTCTCTTATGATGCATTTTTTGTAGATTTATGTGAACGAGACTAAATTACCACCTTGGGTGTATGAGTCCATGTATATCCATTTTACCAATTTTTAGAGGATCTTGATCTATCACCTGAAGATTACAATTTTTTCCTTGAAGCCCTAGACTAGGACTAAATTGTCCAGTCTGGCGTATGAGTCCCAGTACACCTTACAAGAAACAATTTTAATTTTTTTTAGGTCTTTCTTGGTCATCTTCATCTCTCTAGGTACTTCTCTACTTTATTTTGTTTATTATTTTGATTACATGCTTTTGGAGTTCCATTTTCTAGGTCATATAGCTAGATTTACATATTGCTTTCATTTCCTTCTTTCTAAGCATTTGCTTAGCAATGAACCCCTTCTCTTTAATCGCACTTAAGGAAACCACTCTCTCACCACATCCTTCCCTTAATTGAGTCATTTAGTTGAGGGATCTTGGTTTCCTAATGAACTAAGAGTGAAATAGTACCCCCTTTAGTTCCATCTCCCAAAAGGTGGAACCCTATTTCCTTTGGTTCATTTTGGTGAACCTGACCTTTGGAAACTTGCATTTTTGATTTGTAGTACATTAAATTCCTAGATATAGCTTACATTAGCTTTGCATTAGATCTTACATTAGTTAATTTTCAATTAGGGATTCTAAAGTTTGCATTAGTGAAAAGTCCATATAGGTTACATTTTTGCATCTCAAATCATTCAATTTTACTAAAATTTTGCAATTGCAAACAATCAGGTCAACATACAAGTTAGAAACCTTAGAATCAACTCAAAATTTGTTGAATTTAGTGTAAAAACCCTAATCTAGGACTCATTTTCCCCTCTAGGAAAGTTAGTCCCTGTACATGTGGTTTTTCTTGATTTCTGGGAATCCTAAGTTGTCTATTTTTTAGCATCTAAACCTTTCAGAAACTCTAACTGGGACTCATTCACCCATTTGGGCGATTTATTCCTAGATCAAACCTAAAAATACCATTTTCAACTATTAACTCTTAAGGTTGCACCCTTATCAAGTTACAAAAACTTGATACCTTAGAGAAACATGGGAACTTTTCCAGGTTGTGGGTTACCTAAAAATGGAAAAGAACCTCTGGAGAAAGCTGACTTCCTGTTCATGATCCAATGTTCTATTGTCTTGTTGATAATCAACATCCAGTAACTCACCAGTTGGTTTGATGTCTTCTTGCTATTCAATTCTTTGTTGCTGTAATTGGTAACACCTTATGGCTAAATGTAAAGGATTTACCTCTATAAGTTTCTCCCAAAGGAGAAAACTGTCTGAATCAATGAGTTGTTCCTCTTGTGATTTCTTTTCATCAGACGATTCATTTTGTTTGAAGCATAATACATTGAACGTTGAAAAATGAAGTTCATCAACATTAAAAACATCATTTCTATGTTTATGTTTGTTGCTGTTAGATAACTATTTCAGTTTGCCGAGTTTCTATTTCATTAATTTCATTAGATCTAGCTTAATTTGCTTCATTTCATGCATTGCTTAATTTCAAATTTACATTTACAACATTTCATTTTCATATTGTTGCATATTATAATCAACAAATTACCTTTTTTTGAATTTGAAAATTGCATTTACACATCTTATTCTAGGTCATTAAGTTTGTATAGATTAATTTTCACAAATGTTAGTATTTTTCTTTTCCAAGTTTTCAAAGAAAAAGTTGGTCAATAAGCATGTTAGTCATTCATTCAATATATTTCCTAGTTATGTGAGTCTCTTAGTGCAAGAGAGTGAAAATTTTGACACATGACTTAATTCCACCCCCCCTCACATCTCTCCTATTTATGGGAATGATGTAAAATAAGAAGATACAAGCATAGATAATCATGAAGATCATAGTTGTTCTTCTCCCGATACCTCTCCTATTAGTGACAAAGGTATCTTAGTGAAAGAAGATGCAATCATTGAGAATCATGAAAGTCTTTTTTGTCCTTGTCCTCCTTCCCCTTGGGAAGATATTATGACACAAGAAGATGAGATCATTGCCACTACTTTACTTAGTCTAAATTCATCTCCCAACGCCTCCCCTACTTGTGAGAATGCTTTAGTGAAAGATGACACAATCATAGACAATCATCAAAATCATATTTGTGAGGAGGATATGCTGGTGTTAAGAATGGTTGAGAGCTATGACAATCCTACCTCTCCTATGTGGGAAGACATTATAGGACATAGGGATGTAATTGTAGATAACCATGACAATCAAATTTGTTCTTCCCCTCCTATCTCTCCTAGATGCAAATAAGATAGTTTGGTGTTAGAAGATACACTTGTTGAGAGTCATGATAATCTCGTTTCTCCCTTTCCTAATGCTCCTACCATTTGGAAAGATCTATTTGAACGAAAAAATTCCAATCATTTCTAAGCATGACAATGATAGTTGTTCCTCTCTTAATGCCTCCCCTATTTGTGATGAAGCTACTTTACAAAATCTAACCATTGAATGTGATGAACCTCTTGTTTGTTACTCTCCTAAAAGCTCTCCTACTAGGGTAGATGGTATGGCACAAGAGAATGAGACCTTAGAGAAAAAGGATGAAATCCTAATATCTCTCCTCTTTGTGATGAAGATATTTTTGTGTTAGAAGAAGCAATTGATGAGAGTTGTGAGAGTCCTACTTGCCTCTCTTCCCCTATAGAAAACATTATTGAACAAGAGAATACCATCATTGATAAGCAAGGCAATACACCCATTGATAACTCCCTTACTTGTGATGAAGTTATTTTAGAAGAACCAAACTTTGAATGTCATAAACATCTAGGTTGTATTTCTCCTAAGAACTCTCCTACTAGGGAGGATATCATGGTGCAAGAAAATGAGAACATTGACATGTGTCTTTCAAACAATGGTGATGTGACTTCCTTAGATGAAGATGATGAAGTGACATTAGACTCCCCTTCACCAAGAGATCATGAAAATAAGGATAAATATTCTAAGGTTATGCACATTAGATATCCCTTGAATTAATATCCTAAGCCTAAACTTATCCTTTACCCACCCTCAAACCAACCACAAACTCAAAACAAACCCGTCCTCATCCTTGAACCACCGAAGAATAATATGTCGCAATAGTCGAGTTACAATATCGTTGCTCATACATACAACACTAGAAACAATCCACAACCAAAAAAAACACCTTCAACATCCCTCCCATTGCCTAATCCTTTCTTTCCTAGTTCCCCCCATTTTCCTTTACATAATGGAAAGGAGTATGATCTTGTTGAACTTAGGAACACTCCTACTAAGATATCTTTATAGGACCTTATTCAAGCCTCCCCTCATTATCATAACATGATTCAAAGTTCCTTACAACAAGTTCCTACCCCCTAATGTTCAATCAAATGATGTGGCATCCCAAATTCAAGATATAACACCAAACAATTTAGACATTACATTTCATCAAGATGAGTTAACTTCCTTAGAAGAGCAAAAAAAAAAGCTTTCATGATAATATCTCAACATAATCAGATTGGGATAAAAAGGACCCTTTTTGACAATGGTTTTGCCCTTAATGTATGTAGCATAAACCTCTTGGACAAGATTAACACAAAAAAAATCCAAATTCAACATACCTCTTTATTTGTTTGTGGGTTTGATAATGTGGGAAAACAACCGCTTGGTGTGATCAGTTTACCTATTACAATTGGAAAGGTTACATTACAAACCCTGATCTATGTTATGCCTCATGATCTTTCATATAATCTTCTTTTAGGTAGGCCATGGATTCATGTAATGAATGCAGTGCCTTCAACTCTTTATCATAAAATGAAGTATGTCTACAACAAAAAAGTACATACAATAGAAGCCAATTATGAGCCTTACAGTGTTTTACAACTTGAAAAAGACAAGGAAAATCCTTTGAAAATATTAACACCAACTATAGAAGTGGAACCTGTGCAAGAGAAAGAAAAAGAAAAGCGTATTGAGGAAGTCACAAAGTTATTGGAAGATGATTGGGGTTCCTTAGATTTCACACCTACATTCATGGGCGAATACAAGATCATAAACAAAGTGTCTAAAAAGGGAAAAGAAAAAGTGGTAATGTCAACACAAAATTTGAAAGCATCCACTTCAACCACTTTAGAAGAACAAGAAAATTACACAAAAAACTTGTATGAAGTTGATTATGAGCAACCACCAAATCTGAAAGAAATGAAAAAGCTTTATGGATGAGGTTATGAACTTATAAAACAACTTGGTTATAGTGGAAAAGGATGTGGTTCTAGAGAAAAAGGTATCCGCGTCCCTATAGAGCCTAACATGGAAGAAAATACTAATGGTCTTGGTTATTGCCCCTCAAAAGAAATGAACAAGCCTTCACTCAATACCAACACTATTACAAAAGGTTCTCCTAAACCAACTTTAACATCAGTGCATCCTAAACTAATAGAAACTAGTGGTCTTGGTTATTATCCTTCAAAAGAAATGAAAGAAATAGAGAAGTCTTTTCTTAACATTAATGTCATCACACAAAGCACTCCTAGGACATGTCTTAGTAATAATTGGATTTCATTAGATTTTACATGCTCCTTTCAAGGAGAACAAGATCTCGCAATCTAAAGAGTCTTGTGTAAGTATGAAATCTTGTAATAAGCAAGGGATATCTTTGTCACAAAATAAAGGCACATTGTCTACTATTGATCAAGAGAGTATCTTTTTGAGACTCCTCCAAGATCGTTTGATATCTCTCCCTCCAAGAACACAATTTTTTTTTTACTACAAGAGTTCGTTTTGCACAAATCATCAAGTTTTTGGTCATTCTACAAATGAATGTAACGCTTTGGGTACTAAAATACATCATAAGGAATGTGGTGCTATTCCTTATATTGAAGCACCTAGTTCCTCTAATTGTATTGATTTTCATGTTTCTCATCAATCATCTTGGCTCATCCTTGTCCTACACTAAGTGGGGGAAAGGGGTTAGGTAGCCTTGTCCTTGTATGGCACTCATCATTATCTCTTTTGGCTAGTTGACCACCTTCCATTTACATATAGGAGCAAGCTTGGGATGTGGACGACATGCCTTAAAGTTGGTTCGCATGTGACATACTTTTCTTTCTATGTTTAGCATTAAATTTTGGGGGAAACTCTTTATTCATGACATAGATTCATTTGGAAACATATGACTTGGCATAGGGCTTTCCAAATAAGCTCTCATGTCCTCTTTATTGTTTAGCATGTATCATTTGCTACTTAAAAGTAATTTCTCACAACATGGTGTTTAGCAATTTCTTTAAAGTGGGGGCATACATTGGCATTATTCTTTTGCATTTCATTACAACTCATGTTTCATTGTGTGGTATTTTTATTCATGTGATGTGTCTTTCTCTTGGTGTTGAAATCGGGTGCAATGTCCTTCAAGAGTGTGATCTCTCTTAGCATATTATATTCCTTTTAGTGGCTTGATGTGACCCACTGCATCCTCTAAGTTGTGAATCTTCTATTCTTCAATTGGTCCTCTCTTGGAGACATTAGGCACAATGTTCACTAAGTTAAGACCTTACATGAACTAAGAAAAACCCCTTTGAATGTACTTTACACTATTTTTAATTTACAATAACTATTATATGGCCACCTTGCATAATACACTTTGCTTGCTTGTGGAACCATCCTATTTGTTCATGGGTGTTAGCATACGAAGTTTCACATGCCTCATAAATTCCTAATGTTCATGTTTTGTGGCACATTATCAAAGTTATCAGGAGGTATAACTTTGGTATGGTTAGTGTATGGGAGTTGAACTTAGGTGTGACTTTCCCATAGCCACTTGCTTGTGTATGTGAGCACATACTAGCTATGTGTGTATGTGTCTCACCTCTCTGGAGGCTCACCTAGTGGATGGCCTAGGGTTCCACAAGCCCTTGTGAGTGTGCATTTTGTTTGCATGGTGGACATCATGTTCCACTTGTAAATGTTTTTTGGACAAACATCTTAGATCTGATCCACATCATGTTGGACAAACGGTCAAGGCTTGATCCACCCTTCCTTTCTTTTTCTTTCTTCTCTATGTCTTTGACAGTGTATACTTGTACCTTATTGTTGCTTCATACATCATGCGTGTTATCTTGTGCCTATGCTAGTTTTCCATAGGATCTTGATCCTGGGGGCTTCACCACCCCCTTGATCTTTTTCATTCTATACCACCCACATTGGTACACTTGGACCCCTCTTGAATGTCTACTTTAGTGTGAGTTTGAAGCAAGTTCCTCCTCACACTTAGGTGGGGGCTAAATGTAGTGTAGGAAAAAGTATCCCTTTTTCACACTTAATTTGGGAATAATTAATATTATACTAAGTCTAATGTTGTCTTGATTCAATGTTGTAATGTGTTTTACACATTCATGTTGAATTTAGGCCCTTTTAAACTAAATGGACCTAATTTTGCCTTAAATTAGTGTTGTAAAGTTTATTTATTTACATCTTCACACTAATTTTTGGGCCCTCTTACATTCATTACCTTCAAATCATCATTAATATGCACCTAAGACCCTTTATCACACATCCCAAGGCTTATTTCAATCAAAATCCTAATAAATTCAATAAAAGCATTTTATATTCTAACCCCCCCGAGATTTCCTCAACCTGAAAAGCTAGGGAAGGACCCATATGCCACCTTGGGCATATGAATCCCCCTGGGTGGGACCCATATGCCACCTTGGGCATATGTGTCCCATTTTGGGGCCTTTTTAGGGTTTTGAGTAGGAAATCAAGGTTTTTCAATTCAAATTTTGTGAATGTCAACATTTGGGATTTAATAAATGATAAATTAGATGAAATGCCTATATAACTAAGGTTTCAAATCATTATTTAAGCTAAGCAACCTAATAATCTTCAAGCAAGATAGTTTCACCTAGATCTAGAGATTTAAAGAGAGATTTTCAAGCACTCAAGAGCATTCAAGAGCCTTCAAAAGCATTCAAGAGTTGATTATCAAGCATTTTGGAGCATCAATTCAAGATTCAAGCATCATGTCAAGGTCTTCATGCATCATGTGTGTTTGTGAGCTAGTATGTTGATGTAGCATTTGTGATCCAAGTTCAAGCATTCAAATCCATAACAAGTTTTGTGATCAAGATCTACATCTGTTGATGCCAATTCATACAAGTTACAGATCTACACTCCAAGGATTCAACAAGGTTTGGTGAGTTGTTACATTCATTTGTTCATCCATCATTACTTCATGTTATTTCAATTCATTTCAAAGTTTAATTACTCAAACGAGGTTTGAATGAGGAAGACCCCCATCCACTAACAAAAACAACATTTTTCTCTCTTATGATGTGTGTTTTGTAGATTTTATGTGAGTGGGACTAAATCACCACCTTGGGTGTATGAGTCCCTATACAACCATTTTACCATTTTTCAAAGGGCCTTGATCTGTCACCTAAAGATTATAGTTTTTTCCCAGAAATCCTAACTGGGACTAAATCACCCAGTCTGGCATATGAGTCCCAGTACACCTTAAAAGCAACAATTTTCATAGTTTTTAGGTCTTTCTTGGTCATATTCATCTCTCTAGATACTTCTTTGCTTTATTTTGTTTATTAGTGCGATAATATGCTTTTGGAGTTCCATTTTCTAGGTCGTATAGCTAGATTTACATATTGCTTTGATTTCCTTCTTTCTAAGCATTTTATTAGTGGTGATCCCTTTCCCTTTAATCACACCTAAGGAAACCACTCTCTCACCACATCCTTCCCTCAATTGAGTCATTTAGTTGAGGGATCTTGGTTTCCTAATGAACTAAGAGTGAAATAGTACCCCCTTTAGTTCCATATCCCAAAAAGTGGAACCCTGTGTCCTTTGGTTCAAGTTCTAACAATTTCTTGTGTATGGATTTAGCAATAAAGGTTGCATAATCATATTTATCATTGACCATTAGATTCTGATTGTCAACAACCATATACATAAGGTGAATGTGGATTCTCTCATGTTTGTCTCCCCCAAGAACTTGGAACAGTGCATAATAAGTTTTGATGAAATAATTCTCAAAAGAATCAAGCTTGAAAGGTTCTATCTCATTGGGAGGAATTCTGATCAATTTTCCATGAAAACCATCTTCTCTATGCTTGGGTAACTAGAATGCCCTAAAGTTTCTTATGTCTTGTTAACACTTTTGTTTGAAAGTATCAAAATCAATTGGTTTGCATGCAACTAGGTTTACTTTGAAAATATCAAAGATAACTACCTTGTCAATGGTCACCAGAATTCCACCATCTGGAGAACTAATTGCCCTGATATTTTCATCATAATTGGCTGCCATTACCTTAAGCAAGTCTACATCCATGAAGACATTGGGCACTATTAATTTACCCAGGTCACAGGTCCATACATTTGAAATTGGGACCTTAGAGTTTCTTTTACCATACCAATGGAAAAATAACTACCACCCACCCATACGAATGTTTGCATCTTTGCATTCATGTGCTTCATCTACTAGGCCACCTTTCGCACCAAGACCATGTACCTTAATTTTTTGTGAAGATGACCTTGGTAATTGTGCAACTAAATATTGATGTAGGGCTCTATTCTAAGATGAGGAAGAGGGTTGTCCTCTTGGTGGACTCATGCTTTTTGGTTTAGTCCACAAACTAGGGTTTTACCAACGAGTTTTAGGGTTCTTTCAATAATTTCACACAACTACTAGGGAGAATTCAAAACAATTCAAGATAGAAAAAAATACCCTAGCTTAAATTTAGTTTATGGAAAAACAATTCAATATAATTGCACACCCTTCGATAGTGAGTTGGGTGATTTTATGGTTATAGAAAAACTTATTTTTTTCTTCAGAAATGCTAACCACCATGGAATGCCTTTGAACATTGTGAATTATTCTCTCTGGATGCCATTAGGAGCAACAATTTCTTTTGGCCACGTGGTAACTTTCCACGCTTCTGCAACCTCAAGATCAAGCCACTGAAAAGACAATGTGGCACTTTTTTGCGCTTTTGTAGGGTAAATGTGGTCTCACCTTAAGAGGCTCTGTAGAACGGAAGAATGCTTCAAAAACTTTTCACATGGAAGTGGTGGGGTCCTCAAAAGGTTCTATTGTTTCCAACAATGCTTGATATGCCACGTGTCATCATTTTCACTCTTTCGCAGACAACTTTTTCCTTAGTGAAAAACTCTTGTTTATTAAGTTTAATTATGTAGGGGAGGAAATGAGTTGCACATATTCTCCTTCTTTCACGAGATTCTATGTTTTTCCTTATCTTCGTAGATTTGGAAACTTTGATAAGCAATCCATTGTTTTTTGGTTTGATGTCTTATCCTCGTCCTCATCAGATTTAGCAACTATAAGGCTAGATTTATATTGTAATTCTCTTTCCGTAGTTTATTTAGCAAGTTCTCTTTGTGAGCTCCTAGTGTAGTTTTATCTTCTTGGCATTTTCCCACTCTCAACAACTTAGTTTGGAATTTATTTATGCATTTACCTTTTTATAGCTTGTTTATCTCATTTTTTTTGGGTTTATCTTCTTATCACATTCTAACAATCCTAATGTGCATTTACATATTTTCAATGCTAAATGTATATATTTTGAAATGAAGATAAAGTACTAGCTAATTTATTTTCATAAAACTTATGGGATTATTCTATTTAACGGTTTTACTATTTGGATCCTCGTTCTATCCATTATTTTGATGAGTTATTCAAACATTTATTGTAAAATTTCCATGTTAGTAGGGGTTTGAAAATAAATACAATTGATTTAACTTAATTTGCATAAAGACATAATGGGCATACCAATGATCATGCCACTCACTTCCAATATTTAATAGGTAAAATAAAGCATCAATTAGGTGATGTGGAGTTATGAGACCTATATCTTAAGTAATTCTTCCCACTATAAAGAGTAACATGTGCATTTGAGTAATTTTCCTTCTTTCATAGACATGTGTACTCACATAAAGAATCTTGAGCTAAAAATTCTTACATCAAATATGCAAGTATGGATCATTCTAAAATAAATTATAAAATAATATTTTCAAGGGGTAATGACTTAAAAGAGATCATGTGGCTAATACTTCCAAAGTTTCAATCTTTCAAGACTCATACCTTTAGAAATTTTAAACTAAATTATAAGAACCCTTAGAGATTATGCTTCAAAGTTTGTTGAGCTCTAATTTCATTACTCTTCCACTTATTTTTCCATTAGATCCTTGAAGCTTGAATTAGAGGGGTGTGTAAAAACAACAATGAGAATTAATATTATCATTTGCATAGATTTAATGGACATCATATGCCAAATTTCATGTCATTGAAACATAAAATGAAATATTTGATTGATTATTTAATAAGATTTATATTGAAGTTTTTAATGATGGGGACCTTTGATAGGCTTCCCCCTAATTAGATTTTAAAGATTTATATTAATCCTTTCCTAATCATTCTAATAAAATAAATGCATTTAATTAAAAAGTTTATCTTGCTATTGATCATATGCATATTGATAGAAATACCATCAATGATTGGTATGTAGATTCTCATGCACCACACATACAAATATTTTTGTGGGAATTATAAATTCTAAAGATGCATCTTTTCCCTTGCACACTTCTCCATTAATGAAATATTTTGATGAGGAAATTTTACAAAATAATTATTATGCTCCATTATTTATTGGACTAATAGTATTGGAGGCACCTTACCTACTCAGTTTATCATTAATCATGCATGTTAACATATCATATACATTAAAGATATCTTATTTAATAGTCAAATTAAGAATCTATACTATGATAATTGAAGATGACCAATGGAACTTCCACTACATTATATGATAATTGAAGATGAATAATAATTATGTTATATTTTTTTAGTTTGAAATTTTGGATATCATTATGGATGTTCCTTGGTACTACATGATATTGATGAAATTGGATACATCTTCTATACGAAAGCTATTGGTGGACCTTTGGATGCCTTGACTGATTTTAGATTTGACATTACCCATGCAGTGGAAGTTCTGAGTTGTATCTATCCTTTGTTTTATGTTCTCATTATATCATGGTGTTGAGGGTCTTTAAGACTTATTTATCTAAGATAGTGTACATACATGGATTTGTAATCAATATTTGTATTGGGTTGGATATGTTGATGATATGATGTTTACCTATTATAATGAATATACCTTGGTTTTGAGGTATGGTTAGTTGGATGTGTTAGAAACTAGTTGTGATTGCTATTCCAACTATGGTGATTAATTCTTGGCAGCTATTTAGGCCTATCTATTACCACTATATTATTTGTTTGTGTTTGGATATCAAGTTGAGGTACGATTCATGCTTTTATGTGACAAATAATGTGGCATATCTTTGGATTGGGTATATCTTTTATGAATCAACATGATAAAGGATGAGAGGATTTATATTTGCAATGGTGGTCAACTTGGTTATTGTTA
This sequence comes from Sequoia sempervirens, assembly GCA_007258455.2. Taxonomy (NCBI): domain Eukaryota; kingdom Viridiplantae; phylum Streptophyta; class Pinopsida; order Cupressales; family Cupressaceae; genus Sequoia; species Sequoia sempervirens. The sequence continues at coordinate 44,738 of VDFB02037450.1, read as the reverse complement.
TAGGTATCTTGATGGAGCACATGAAACACTTATATGTCCTAAAAGTACATGTTAGCTATAGGAATTGTTCCCTTAATGATTGAGTTTAATGTATACAAAAGTGAGAATGATAAGAACATATGTTTTGTTCACCTTGAATAATGTTTGTAATATAAAATTAATATTTATTTGTGGTGCACTTAGGAAATCTAAGGATGTGTGTATCACATAAGTTATACATTTTTGGGGCCACGTTGTATGTTGCATGTAACATTAAGATAAATATTTAATGTAGGTTGTACATTAGAAATATATTTAACATTGAGAAAACTTAGTACTAAAAAATAAATGAGGGGGACATAGTTTTGTAAACTTATGGTTCAAAGAAACATGGTTTATGTAATACCACTTGGTGGTTTTGTGCAAGTTTGTTTCTACAAAATAAGCACATGCATAGTTGTTGAGGTTGGTTATTATAATGATAAGCTTATTGACTAAGATTGGATTGATCATCGACTCTTGTAAGTTGCACATGTAAGGAGAGGAAGCATGGAATGAGATGTGTGGTTATATGATTTTCATTTTCTTGTTTGCATGGAGTGCAATTAGAGATCTTGATGTTTTAAGTGCCTTGCATGGAGACTTTGAAAGTGTATTGTAATATTTTTGTATGAGATAATACATTGTGTGTGAATTCTTTTGGAGGCTAGGTTTTTCCCATTGAGGAATTTTCCAAGGAAAATGTTGTGTCGTCTTTATGGTATATTTGTCTATTATTTTTTATTATAGATTTTGAATGCTTGTTTACATATTTTTTTTTGTCTTGGGGTTATATGAAAATAGTTTATTATGACCACAAATTTTCTTTCATTCCATAACCCAATTGGCGGTGATTTCCCTTAGTACCTTGCTTTAGCATTATAAAAAATAAAAGAATATATGGGGGTGGATTGTGCCAATGACCTATGTTGATATTTATGGACCCATAATCTAGATAACATTTAGTTTTATGGTTAGTACAAGATAACAATAATTTTCAATGGGATGATAATTTTTTAAGAGAAAAGATTCACCATGGTAATTAATGCTTTTAGCTAGTATATTCCAAGATTATCTAGTAATGTGTGTAAATTCATTAGGAAAACTAATTTTCTTTTTTTTAAAGCAAAGATTCTCCATTAAAATTAATGAACTTAATCACAATTCACAAGAATTTTATATAAATTTTTAGGGACCTTTTGTTAAATTTATTATTCAATAATATATTCAACTTATCAACTCTTCCAAACCCAACACATAACTTAAACAATAATTTTAATTTGACAAAATTGAGGATTTATGGGGAGAGTAGGATACATGCTTGTGAAATTAATCCTCACATTAAACTACTAATTGATCATCTTAACACTAGCTTAAATAATACCATTATGGTAATTATAACTCAACTATGTCCTATTAATTTCATTTACCTTATATTAATCTAGGGTATGAGTATAACAAATGATATGAATTCTAAGTTTAATGACTACACAGTGTTAGGAAAAGGTGTGTTGTACACCTTGCATTATGTATTTAATGTAATTATTCTTGGGGCCACTTAATGTTGCATGTAACATTGGCACATAAGTTAAATTGATTAAATGTAATTATTTAATATTGGGGAAATAATAAATAAAGCACCCAATATTAAATAACGGGACATGGTTTGTAATCTCATAGTTATTGTCACATAGTTTTGTGCAATACCACTTAGTGGTTTTGTGGGAGCTTACCTCTATAAAAGCAACCACAAAGGTAGTTATTGTGAGATACAATTTTGCATGATTAGCTCTAGTTAGCATTTGTGAGGGTTTGAAGCATGGCACAAGATGTGTGGTTGCATGCTTGTTCACATGGATTGCTTGGAGGGAGCTTGTTGCTTCAATGATGTTCATGTAGACTCAGAAGATGTATTGTAATCTTTATTGCTGAATAATACATGAGAGATGGATGCTTTTGGAGGCTGGGTTTTTTTCCCTCTTGAGGGTTTTCCTAGGGTATATCTTGTGTCATATTTTCATGGGTATGCTGTCTATTCTCTTTCATGTGGATTTTGAATAATTAGATGCATAGATTTCTTTATGGGTTATGTGGAAATTGTCTTTAATTGGCTGCAAGTTTCCAACAAGTGGTATCAGAGCTTTGGTTGTGGTTGTATAGCCCTTGGTTGAGAAAAATATTATTTAAGTTTGAATCTATGCATTACATGTGAGAATCAAAGACATGGCAGGATATGAAGGTTTTGCAGGTTGTTTATTGGAGATCTGAGGGTTTTGGGTTTGCTAATTAAATGGGTTGTTTGTGGATCTGGGATGTGAGAAATTTTGGGTGAAATAGGTTTCTTGGTTTTGTATTCAAATGGGGGTTTGGGGGGTGATCTTTCATAGATGATCTCCTAACCCAAAATAGACCTCACGGTTGGATTCGGGTTGGCCGAGAGATGGAAATTGACATATAATTTGACCTATTTATGATACTATGAAAAATTGCAAAATTTTTGTGCCCAGATAGTACAAACGTCAAAATAATATTAAAAAACAATAATATTTTTCCCATCGCCATTAAAATTTGTACCTGCACAAATAAAAAAAAATGATTTGAAAAACTTCACAAAAGTTTTGAAGAAAAAAATTATAAATTTTTTTTTTGTGTGGGGGGTCGGACCCCCCCACCACTGTGTTGTATTGTTGGCAGTGGCTTGCTGGCTATTGACAGTGGTACCAATGGTACCGGCTGCTGATGGTACTAGTAGGTACCATTGCCACCAGCAGCCAGCCGGCGGGAGGAGCCCGCCAACCCTCGTGTGGGGTAAACAATTTTTTTAAATAAAATTTGTATTATTAAACTTATTCCACCGTCATTTAAATAAATCCACCATGAATTTTAAAAGGGGCATGCAAATTTTGCATGTAAAATGAAATTTAAATGAATTTTATGAAATTTTCTGGTCCACCACTAGGTGGGTGGTGCCACCCGGGTGGTGCCGCCGCCTAGCCACCAAGGGTGGCTAAATTTCTTTTGCCTTAGGTGCAAACTGTACTTTTGCTTCAGAGGGGCATAACTTTTGTCCAGTATGTCAGATTTTCGACTTCTTAGACTCATTGGAAAGCTGACTCAGAAATCTACACTGTGGTGATAGTATTTTTTAGATTCTCTAGTTTTGATAATGTTTTTCTTGGTCAAAGTCAGATGTTTGTTTTGAGCTTCAAGAGAGCATATCGGGTGCATACGGAGTCGGATTTTGGACTTCAAATAGTCGACCGAAAGCTTGTTCAGAGAAATATACAATGGATCAGGTTTGGAGATATTTTGGCATGGTTTTTTTTGTTGTTTTCTTTATTTGAGTTTTTTATGGGTTTCTTTGACTATGGTGATACTGTGAGTTTATGGATGATCGGATCTTGGAGATTTGATGTTGGATTCATTGTATGCTTAGTTGTACATCTCATATTATTCTATTTTTGACATGATTATCAGTATATGGTTAGATTTATATGCTTCATTGATGTATCTACAAGTTGTGCAATGTTGTAGGCGGTCTATACTTACATGTTCCATTTATGACTTGGACATGGGTTGTCTTTTCCCATTGATATTTCAATGTTGATGCATGTTTAGTTTTGGTGGCTTGGTTTAGTCACTTGGTTTATTGGTTTGTTGTCATGTTGAGGAGATGAGATGGTATTACCAGGTACAGTCATGATATGAGATCTATGTAGTTGCCTATGATTATGCAGATATGTGGACACGGTTGGGTTGAGTTGTTGTTACATTTGGTGGTGATCATGGTGTCATGGATGTTTCTTGTGCTTTAGAGACTTTGGCATGTCATGATGGTTTATGTTGGTGCATTGTTGGTGGTGTTGGATTGGTTCTTGATTATGGTTGTGGTGGTGTATCTTTGTGGTATGAGGATCATGGTTTTACTTTTCCTTTTGGGAACTCTTGTCATATTTGAGTTCTTTGATTGTGTGAGGGCCTTTGGTTGATTTTCACGAGGAGATTCTTATCATGATGTCATGGATAGCTTGATTACACTTTTCAATGGGAGCTTTTGATAGTGATGGTTTTGGCGATGATGGATATGTTTATGATGGTTTGGCGGTTGTAGGTATCTTCTTGGCTTGGAGATTTTGGTTCTATTTTTATGTTACTAACATTTAAGTTGTGTGTGTAGACCTGGATGATCTTCATGGAGAGGATGGTTGTCATGATGCCATGTGTGACTCGGTATCACAGTTCAGTGGGAGTTGTTGGCAGTGACGTGGATGCATCATTGGTAAGATTATCTCCATGTGATTGGAGATATGGTTTCTTAGTTTAGAGTGTATTTTGTTATGATTTCATGTTATACTCTTGATAAAAGTTTAGAGTTTGGCATATTACATGTTCTATTAAGACCAGGATGTATATATATGTTATGGTGCATGTGATCTCCTATAAGGATATGGTTAGATCATGATGTCATGGTTATGTTCTTGATTCATGATTGGATATATGACATTGATCTTGTGTGGTTCTCTTGGTATTGGGTACATTGAAATTTTCTCAATTACTTCATGATGGTACTATATTGCATTTGGAGTTTGGCATGGATTGGTTGGTTATAGGTACTCATGGATACTTGGAGACATAGGTGAGGCTTGAGTTCTCTTATGATTAGAGACATGTGTTGAGATGGTTACTTTTGATGAGATTTCAACAGGGATTCCAAGGAGTCTACACCTTGGTTGGACATGAGTTCAACATGGACCTATGAAGAGAGTGTTCTTGGATGAGTCATGATGACTTGGATGTCTTGGAGGAGCATTCTCATTCCTCACTCTTGGTCTACTCGACAATTTCACTTGAGAGGTATTGCCCATTGTTACTTTCGGGTGCTTTGTGTTTTATGCTTTATCTTCTCATGCGTAAGGATCTTGAGCTATGGATATATGGTTTTGGAGGGTTCATTTGAGGAGTGTTGGCATGTTTATCTCCTTATGCATTGTGATTACACTCATTGATGTTGATTTTAAGAGATGTATTGGGATTATTTCCTTCATTGGGAATGGATTTAGTTTGATCTTCTTTGGTTATGAGAGGCTTACATCCATGTTGATTACATGATATATATGTTATGTTTGATCTTGGAGATTGAATGGTTGGGTGTTGTCATGGATTTTCTTTTGGGGTATTGTGAAGGAGATCATACTTGACACAGTTGGATTTTAGAGGTGTAAGTACGAGATTTTTCTTACAGGTTATTGATATACAGGTTTGCATATCATTGTGGATGATTCCTTGGTTCTACATGATGTAGTTTACACTTTCTATATGATGCTATTGGTATACTTGGTATGCCTTGATCTTTTTTTAGATTTGCATTACCGATGCAGTGGGAGCTCTTGGATGTGTATGTCATTCTTTGACAGGTTTTGCACATGGAGTTTATGATTGTAGTTTATGGGTGTATATTTTTATGGCATGAGTTTACTATGTTTTGTATACCTTGGAGGTATGGATAGTTGGATGTATTGGCACTTGCTGTGGGTGTTATTTCAGCTTTGGGTTTGTGTGTCTTGACAACTACTGGTGCATATTGATACTTTTGGTTTGAGTGTTTGTGTTTGGGATATCAGTTGAGGTAGGAATTATGCTTTGTTGTGACAGATTGTGTGGCTTCTCTATTGGATGGTTTTTTTATCTTTGTGCATTGGCATGATGGAGGACAAGAGCATTCATGCTTGGGATGGTGTTCATTTTGATTCTTGTTGCAGGTATCTTGATGGAGCACATGGAGCACTTTGATTCCATGATGGTATATGTGGCTATATGGATTGTTCATTTGATTCATGTTTTGAGGTTACTTTTTCCCCTTATGTAATGTATACAACAAGTGGGAGAATGTTAGGAAAAGGTGTGTTGTACACCTTGCATTATGTATTTAATGTAATTATTCTTGGGGCCACTTAATGTTGCATGTAACATTGGCACATAAGTTAAATTGATAAAATGTAATTATTTAATATTGGGGAAATAATAAATAAAGCACCCAATATTAAATAACGGGACATGGTTTGTAATCTCATTTTTTTGTGCAATACCACTTAGTGGTTTTGTGGGAGCTTGCTTCTATAAAAGCAACCAAAAATGTAGTTATTGTGAGATGCAATTTTGCATGATTAGCTCTAGTTAGCATTTGTGAGGGTTTGAAGCATGGCACAAGATGTGTGGTTCCATGCTTGTTCACTTGGATTGCTTGGAGAGAGCTTGTTACTTCAATGGTGTTGATGGAGACTCAGAGGATGTATTGTAATCTTTATTGCTGAATAATACATGAGAGATGGATGCTTTTGGAGGCTGGGTTTTTTTCCTTCTTGAGGGTTTTCCTAGGGTATATCTTGTGTCATATTTTCATGGGTATATTGTCTATTCTCTTGCATGTGGATTTTGAATACTTAGATGCATATATTTATTTATGGGTTATGTGAAAATTGTCTTTAATTGGTTGCAAGTTTCCAACACACGGTCCCTACTAATAGACACTTTATTGTTAAAAATTGTCACCCTTGATAATTTCACACTAGGTTTTTCTCCCCCTAAATTATTGAACCTAATTGGGTTTCTAATTTCTTAAATTATGTGTTCTATAGCCTATTTGTACCACTTTTTGAGAAATTGTAAGCATTGAACAAATGCATCTAATTAATATTTTTCCCCTGACACTTAATGTCTTGGAAAATAAGGCCAGGACCCATTCACCCTTGGGCGTATGGGTCCCCTTATTTTTCTAGGGACCAATTTTGGATATGTCAGTGTTAGCATTTTAACATTCAAAATTCAAGTTGTAAATATCAGCTATCAAGATTTATTTTTTGAGAAATTAGAGAAATGTCTATAAATACCTAGTTATTGCATCATTTGAAATCTAACAAGGAGAATTTATGAGAAATTATTATCAAGAGAACTATCGAGCAAGTCAAAATCAACATTATAGAGCTTTATTGTAGCTATTCAAGATCCTAACATCATATAAAATCCTATGTGATTTTATCTATGCTCATGCTATTATTGTTTTGTGAAAGATAACACTTTTGTAGGTCTCTGAAGCATTCAAGAAAATCAAGCAAGAAAGATCCAAGACCTTGAGGTGATGTGTATGAATTCAATCCTTCAAGGAAGCCATTGAAGGGTGGTGAGTTGCAACACTTTGTGATTTCTTCATTCCTTCCTATCATTTATCCATTTATAATTGACATTGTCATTGTTTAAGTGGAAGAACTAATATAGGGTTTAACTAAGGTAAGCCCCTAAATGTCACAACATTTCCTCTCTTTGTGAATGTACATATTTAAGGTTTGAAGAGGATTGAAGGAAGCTTGAAGAAAAAATTTTCATTGTTGCAATTGAAGACCCACACCTTGTCAAATCATAGAAACTCACTTACAAAATTATCTAACCACATTCTGACAATTCTACAACCAGAAATTAGAGGTTTAGATTTGTCATCAGAGGATCTCAAAAATAGAACATAAGAGGCATATAAGGACCCATACGCCCTAGGGCCCCTAGGGTGGCTCTATCCTCATACAATGATCAAAACCAACTTTTTAGGATAGGTACATAGTCCTCTACACTTCCCATATCTTCCTGCAAGTTACTACTTTAGTTTGTTAATTATCAAATTATTGCAATTAACATATTATGTCATATAATCTAATTAATTTAATCATACTCAATAAATTCCAAATCATTCCAAGACCCTAAAAGATGCAAATCCAGGTCTGATTGGATCACCTTCATGGTTAAACATCAATCTAAACACCTTGTGATCACCATCTTAATGAAACATAAGAAAAACACACACAACAAACAAAATTTTGAATCCTAGGTTTACACATTAGACCTAGGGTTCCCTATTTTCCTTTGTTTTGGACACAAGTTCCTATGAAGTACTTACAATCAATTGAACCTAACTCAGGATCAATATAAATGAATACAAACAAATTTTTTGTCTAGTATTAAGAGTCTCTTTCATTGATAATACCATAGATTCTACATAACCATGCACCCTTTAATCTATAAGACAATTCAAAGTTCATTGCATGTAGTGAACGAAAATTTGTAGCCACTTAGGACAACTTCCACATAACCCAAATAAAAAAATATATGCAAAAAATTATTCAAAATCCACATGCAAAAAGAATAAACAAAATACCATAAAGATGACATCATATATATCTTGAGAAAGTCTTCATGAGGGAAAACCTAGCCTCCAAAAGAATCCATCACTCATTTATTATTCAATAATGAAATCATTACAATACATCTTTAGAGTCTCCATGAATACCCTTGAAACATCAAGCTCTCTACATGCACTCCATATGAACAAGCATGCAACCACACATCCCATGTCACATGGTTAAAACTCTCACATATGCAACCTACAAGAGATGCTAAACCTCAAGCCCCTTAGCCAAACTAGTGAACCTTAAACAACTACACATGATATTGGTTTTATAGACATGCTTGCACAAACCACCAAGTATTATTACATAAACCATGTGACTAATACCACAAGCTTACAAAACTATATCCCTCCACATTTACTTTTTGATACTAAGTTTTCTCAATATTAAATATTTTCCAATGTGTAAATCTGCATTAAATATTTACCCCAATGTTACATACACCACATAAAGTGGCCCCAAGAATGTCAAATCCATGTGATGCATGCATCCCTAGATCCCCTAGGTGCACCAAAAATAATATTAAATTACATTATAACATTATGCAAGGTGAACAACACACCTTTTCCTAACATGTAGTTCATCAAAAGAGTGTTAGTAAGTATTTAGTTATAAATATATACATATCATTTAATTATGATGTACTATGGCAAATCAAGGCTATTAGAATCTTAACATTCATGATTGTAATCATCATAATCAACAAGTCATCTAAGTAGATATAAAAAACATTAGGATTACAATAATTATAATTTGAGTAATCTTGAGCTACAAAAAATATAAATATGCAACTAGATGTCAAACCAATAGGGTATCCACCTTAATCCAAATCACATTAGGAATTTAGGTGTTTGATAATGGCATGCTCATAAGGTTTCCTCGAAATAGGTCAAGCTCTTGGAACCAAATCAATATGGAAATCTACCTCTCACTTCAGCAGAAAACCAAGTAACTCCAAATGAAAAAAATGTGGAAACTACCAAAGAATAGGGTGGTCCTCCAAAGATACCTTTATCAAATCCTTTGAAGAACCCTATGACTTATCACTAATTTAGATATGGCGAACATATAGAAACCCTTCTATATGCACCACTTAAGTTGCATACTAGCTATAATATGGAGAGAAATAGGCCTGTGAATCCCCACAGTCTCCACTAACATACCAAAATAATCAAAACACTCAATCCTCTTATGTCAAAAAATAATATTAGCTTGATGAGATTCAAGCTAATCCATACCCAAAAATACATCACATGAGCCCAAAGGTGTGACTCGAAGATCTAGAAAAGTGACAAAAGAATCAACACTCAACTAACACTCCTTAATAGTTGAATTAACTACCACCTTAGCCCTAGAGGATAACTCAACCTCTCATTTATCCTCTTGCCTAGATGCCACTATCCTTCTATGATCCACTAAAGAGGTGAAAATAAAAGAATCAGTAGCTCTTGAATCAACTAAAATACTAGCATAAACACCATTAATCATACTTTCCACCTCGATGAAGGTAGCCTGATGATTAGCTGGCCATTATCAATTGATGTGAACACTTTGTGAGATTTATCCACATCACCTACAGTCTACTATGATGTGACTGTTCATTGATCACCTCCAAATCCTTGAGGACACTCATGTTCCAAATGACCAGAATCACCACAAACATAACATGACCCTTGAGTCTGCACTTACACCAATGGGGCATTGCTAAATTGATAAAATCCACGTCTATTAGAGCCATTATGCCCCACAGAGAGATAGATGGTCCTACATGTTGACCCTAAGGTCTTTGATCCTTGCGAGGACCCTGCATCTGCGATGAACTGGTATGACCACCTTGTGGACCCTACTATTGTCTGGGCCTCTGTCCTTGATGTTGTTGCTTCTACTACTAAGGCATTTGTGGTGTTTTAGGAGGTCTAGTATATCATAAGAAGTAATAATAGTCAAAGCATCAATAACTAATTATAACATATATCAACAATAACATTTCAAAAAATTTATCACTTTTTCAAAAATCCTTATCTACATTAGTTATCTAGGTGATCCCATAATAGTGGTTTACACTTTCTGGGAGATCCTGATTTTTGCTGAAATCACATATTTTTAGAAAATATAATGATTTAATCCTTGAAAATTTCCATGTAAAGGATTCCAATTGAAAAGGGTTTGATCAAAGAACCTTAGATCAAACCCCCTTGGATAAAACCCCGCTAGTTTTAAACCATACCTATAAATGTGTCTCCTTTACACCTAACAAAGTTTCCTTTACACCTATCAAAATGCTGATAAAACACCACTTTTAATTTACCTTTTGGGGGATCAAATGAATTCATTTAAAATTTATCTTTTGTAAGTATTTAGTCCTTATTATTAGCTTCCCAAAAATTATAATTTTAAATAAATTTAATTTGATTATTATATTTATTTTTTATTTCTTGTGAATGTAGGTTTTTCATCGAAAATCAAGCTCTCTATTCTTCACATGTGGAAAAATAGCAGATTATCAAAAAAATATCTGAAAAATATCTATGCACTAGATATTGATGTCCTTAATCCAACAATTTTTTTTTTGAATTTCAATACATACAAAAAAAGTTATGTTTTAGCCAGTAAATTATGTCTAAATTAGAACTGGTTTGACTTTGAAACTTAATTAAGAAAAAAATATTCAATGAAATGCTATGAAACCAATTCCATGCACTAAATATCGTAGTTACAAATCTAAATTTGAAAAAAATAGAATTTTATCCTTCATAGGAAAAAAATTGTGTTAGCCAGTAACGCCACTCTTTAAAAATGGTGTTTACTATTAAAAACTAGTTTTCGAAGGAAATGGAAAAAGAAGTGCAACCTGATTCCAAATTTTTTGAAAAAAATATATTTAGAATCTATAGACAAAATATCATAAATTAGTAGTTTGCATCATCTTCAAATTCTTCACGGTTTAGCCGCTATAGGTTCCCAAAAGTGAAGATTTAATTTAAAAAATTTAGTTCAATGTCCAGTTTGACCAAAAATTGTAAACCAGTATTGTGGGATCACCCATCTATGAGATCACATAAAAACTATATAGTTGGATAAATAATCACAAGTGAACATTTAATAGAGATGTGGTAACATATGAATCCAATAGATATGTTGTTTGATGCCATATCTTCATTATTTATATTTTCCCCTTTTCAACATAATCAAAGAAGGATGAAATGAAAAATTCATAATGACCAAGATAAATATTCAAAATTACAAAGACATTAGCCTTCAACAACAATTAGAAACCTTTAAACATGATGAATACTACAAATGAAGCCTTCCCAAAAAGACACAACCTCTCTAGGAGTCAGAATGTCCAAGTAATTAACTAGAATGCAAATATTGCAAAATTTGAATATTTGATACATGAGAGTGAATATGGAAAAAGTGCATGTGCATGATGATGGAACTCTCAAATGTCTTTCAATTACTGATGAAATCATGAAAAATGAATAATTTGGGGAAAAATTTATGAGCCTAGAGGTCCAAAAAGGGAAAAGGAACTTTAGTCTATAATAAAATTCACCTACAGTAAAATCTAGAAAATACCTAGACCACAATGAAGTGCTTAGAACCAACTTTCCATTGATATCTTGTTTACAAAATTTTGATATCTTAGCAAAAAGTTATGCTCTATAAAAAAAGGCCCAATTTGGGCACTAGGGAGCACAAATAAGCCCCTAGGGGTTGGCACCTAGTCACGTATGTGACCACCCATGCGTTGTGTAGAAAAAATAAAATGCACCTCGTGAGTGATGGCGGGGTGGTGCCTAGGCAATGGTTGGGGTAGTGGGATTCTCCTATCGCCCACTGGGCTTAGCCCCAACAGTGAACACATGACTGTGAGTGTCACTTTCAAGGAACGGTTTGTTGAATTATCTTAAACACAAGTTAAATATTTAATATAAGACATTTTTTAAATAAAAACCTGCGACCAAATAAATGTATCATACTACCTGAAATGATAACCAAGGTACAAATGTGATGCAGACAATACACAATGTGATACTAATACAAACAAAGTATGGGTGATGATGTAGGTCACATAATAATTTTCCAAATATGCCCAAAAGATTATGTCAATGGTATTGTTGATGCTTATGATCATACAAACCGTACAAATTTGTACGGATCTATATAGTATTGATTTATGTCAATGATACAACAAAAAAACCTTTGAGGGCCTAGAGAAAAAATCTCCCATTTCAATGATTTGACAGTTGATCTTTAGGTTTTTGAGCCTTTTGAGTGCAATGGAAGAGTTGATTTTGGCCCAAAGTGCTCCAAAAAATTAGCTACCTCCTAGATTTGGCAACCATCTTCCAACTTCAAACCTTTGTATATTTGGTCTCACAAGTCCAATTTGGACAAAATGAAAGACAACAATGACTTTCTTCAGCTCCCTAAACTCAAGGGTGGTCTTAGATTGTCACCAACAAGCTTCAAAATTAACTTGAAATAGAAACCCGCAAAGAGAAAACCACATATCTAGTATTTTTTTCAAGTTTTTTTAATTCTCTAGATCACCATATGGTGCAAGAGAAGAGCATACTCAACCTTACTAAAATCCACCAAGATCTCTCATCTAACAATAGCTCTACCTTCAGATTTGAGAGGGGATTTGCATGACCATGACTTTGATACCATGTAGGTGTTGAAAATTAGCTCAACACCTAAGACCAACTGTAAAAACAATGAACACCTTTCACAAGAGAGTATGTAAGAAATGAACTTGCTTGATATTAAGATCTATGAGATATATGATGAGGTATATTAAAAAAGTGCACAATGACCCTGCTTATATAAACAAGGTGCGATGAACTACCTAATGCAAAACATGAAATGACTTATGCCATTATTAAATGACCTAAGACTCAAGAATTAAATGCCAAAAAGATAAGATAAGATCTAGATGAAAACTAAGATTTTTAGAAAGATTCATGGGACCTAAGTGGACTTAACATGTAAATAGGACCCACTAATTAACTACTTAGATAATTACCTATTTACACCAACACAAATATCTTCTCCTGAATTGCATCCTTGTAGCCTTCCCAAATCACCCCTGAAGGCTATCACAAATATTTGAGTGCCTATCTCTTTTTCCCTATGTCCTCCTTTATGCCTTGTATGCCCTCCTTTCTCTACCCTACCATGGTCAATGAATTTGTAAACATTTCTTCCTACAACCTATCTCTCTCCTCTTTTGATGTTACTCCCAACCAAATTAATGTTGACTCATTTTAATATCTCAAGGTTGCCCATATCTTTTATAAATACAATTGTTAGATATTTATCTAACCTTAGATTTTAGTGAATATAAAATAATGATGGGTTTATAATTACACCGAAGGCATCTCTTTATTTGAGAGCTTTGAGAAAATTTTGTCTATTGAGGGTGGAAAAGCAAGGAGAGCCCTTGCAAGAAGGTTGAAGGGATGGCAACCGTTGATCCTTCATCTGACGCAAAAAAATATCGTGCAGTTGAAACCAAAATAGGCAGGTACAGATCATGCCACGTTGAAAGCACGTAACCCCACTACTTCACATCACCGTACTTTTCATTGTTTTCGTTGTTTTTTCTTTCATTTTTCGTCATCAATTTTAAAACTGCCTTCTATGTTGCATTATTTCCACCCGCATAATGTTTCCTAATATTTTCCATTCACTCATATTTTTCATGTTTTCACTATTCTCACGATAGCTATTTTTACCGACACTACCATTTTTAATGCTTTCCCATTATCACCACTTTTATAAATTTATAGTTAGTATTCTAATTATAATTTTTAATTACTTTTATAATTTATTAATTTGAGCTATCATTTATATTTTCTATTTATTTTATAATTTAATAATTAATTTATTATTATAAAATAATAATCTTTTAATTTATAATTTATACAATTTTATATTTGATAATATTATGATTTTATTAATTGCATATATGTTTATTAGATTATTAATTTTATAATTTTACTATTTTTTATTTTATTTGTTTTATTATTTTTTAATATGATTTTTTATTAAAATTATATATATTCTTACTTCTATTAGTTTATTATTTTTCAAAATTTATGATATTTGAAGTTTACAAATTTAATTGAATTTTTTTAAAAAATTATTATTTTCTTTGAATAAAAAAAATCACAAAAAGAAAAAAGAGTGAAAACCACTACATTGGAAAGCATGAAAATCTTTGTATCAAGATTGATCAAATCTTTTCATAGATTCTCATACATAACAAGAATCTAAAGGAAGCTTAATGCTTAAAGTTTGATGATTTGATCATATTTTTCTAATTGCCTTGTTATCCTATCTAAGAGATAAATCTCATGCTTCATCCTATTTCAAAGAGTCAAACTATATTTGACCATTTGTTTTTCCCAAAAGAGTTTTTTCAAGAGACTTCTCATGCCATGGATTGTTGAGATGACTCATCATGTGAAGGAATAATACAAGTACCAAAAGCCCCTCTACTTCAATGGAGAAGGGGCCTAGAGATTCTAAAAGTATCGTGAATTATGAAGAATCAATTGCAAATTTAAATATTTTCAAAGAAAACGAAATCATTGCTTCAAGCATTAGAAAGTCAAAATCTAAAGTAGGCTTTTCCCCATGCTAATAGTGTTCAATACAAGCAAACAAAACTAGAGGCCTCATTCTCAATATTGACAACCTTAATGATGTTCTAAGAGAAAAGAAAATAATTTGTGCCAAAAACCAAATAAACCACCCCCTATATTAGTTTGTTGTTAGAGTACAATCATGCATTAGCTAATGATTAATTAATCTTTAGTTGATTATTAGTCTAATTTATTCTCATGCACTTAAGCTAAACTTAGGAATTATTTTATTCTTTTAGGGTTTTTCTCCTATATAGCACTCAACCCTCATTGTATTAACTCGAGAGACTTTGAGATTTTCTCTTCTATACTCTCAAACTCTCAACCTTTGAGGACTCTTGTTTTCTTTGAAGCTTCTTGAGGTTATTTTGTAGCTTTTTCTTGTTGAGGAATATTGCATATATATTGTTTGTAGATCTCTTGTGTGGAAGGTGTCCTTGTTTGTTGTTTGATCTTGTGGCTCGTGTTTTTCACATTTTAACATGGTATCAGAGTGTGGATTCAACGAACCCCTTCTTGATTAATGAAGTTTTTTCTTCAACTAGGATTATAAGAGGAAATTTGAAATCTTTGATTTTTCTTCTTTTACTTTTTTGTTTTTGAAATCACAATAAATAATAAATTCCACTAATCTGGGTATTCAATATGCCACCCTCTCACGAATGAGCAATATCGGTAACTGCAATTTTTCCTTGACTATTAAATTTCTTTTCCTTTTTCTTAACCAAATTCAATCTTTTTAGGTTTTAACAATGATATTTTGCCATAAAAATAAATCCTTCAAATCCAAAGTTTTAGGTGATTGATGCGTAGCAAGGGGGAATTTGAGGAAGACAGTGTGAGTGATACTTTTTAACAATTTGCAAACCCTATATTCATATAGTATTGTGCATTGAAGCTATGTAGAAATGGCATAAGCTACAAATGGGGGATCAAAACCCTTAGAATCTTATGGCAGTGGCTACGAAATACATGAAAAAAGCTTCACTAAAATATTGCAAATTTCGTACGACCATTGGAAAGAGCATAGGTAGAGCTTTTGGGGCGCCTAAGAGGTGAAAATGGTTTCTACCCCTCCATTTTGCATTATTTGAAGTCGTCAACATTGAATATATGGCATTTACGGTGCGAGCTTACTGAGACCGTCATGTTGTTCATGGTCAATCAAATAAACTTTCTATGTAGCTAGAAAAAGGCTACTTCGCTTGAAGTGTTAGAAAAACCCACCAAAAGCTCTCTCTGGTTATTGTTGTGGTGTTGTATGTGAACGCCAGGAATGATGCCGGAAGTTCCCAGAATTTAGTGTAGTTTAATGTTCACTATTTTGATTTTTTTCAGCAAAATTAGAATTCAGTTCGTAGGTTGTGCTTGCTATGCAAATTTGTAAGATGAGTTCAAAACTTATTTAAAGTTACCTGAAAGATTTTTCTCACCAGTGAGTAGTTTGCCTAAGTTCTTTTGGCTAATTTGGTTACAAAATTCTACTCTGGTTATCTGGAAGACCTTAGAAATTATAAACTATGTTTTTCCTTAAAATTAGCTTATTTAATACTAGTACATCTTATTTGTTTTTAATTTAGAAAGATCTGCCAACTATCCAATTAAGTTTCTTTAAAAAAAAAATTAATTATTTTTATTTTGGTGTAGGTCAGAGGTTCCAGTTGTGGGATGGATTATGAAAGATGCTCTAGAAGGACATGTCCTAAAACCGGTGTTATTACGGATGATGCAGAGGTCACCAACATTAATTTAAATTGTCATGACAACTTGGATGATTTAATATGAATATGTCATTACAAAATTTAGTTTCATTTATGTTGCACAATATCTGATCGGTAAAACTAGGATGCCACTGTCAGCTATTAGCTATTGTCTAAAATCAACTCTAAATTATATTAGTTAGAAGCTAAACTTGATGTAGGAGACTCATTCAATGATGCTTTGAATAGTGCTTCAAAAGCAAAAAAAAAAAAAAAATCCTAATCTAACCCATAGTCTTTTAGAAGTCAAAGCTCACTATCATATATCTTCTATGTATTCTCTTTGAATCAATGGACATGAAACTACAATAGAAAGCCCCAGTTTATATTGAAAAAGCAATTAAAATTTATTCCGAACAAAATGCATAATTTCAAAGGTTTTGTTTCAGTTGTGTTTCAATCCTTGTAAGTGAATGCATGATTGTTAAATGAACTAATATCCAAAAAATGGACCAATTTTCCCCATAATTAACCTTCCACACCTCTTCGGCATAACCATTGCACACCAAAGTGCAATAGCTAGTAGCTACATAATGGGCTTTCCATATGCTTTTTATGCAAGAATGATATAATTAGAAATATTAATTTGTTAGATAAGAGTTTCATTATATTGATTTTTTTTATTAGTATAATAAATTATAGTTAATGTCATCTCATATGAATGTATAGTAGAAATTATATATTAAAGATTGGTTTCTTGAATTTTCTTGGCTAATTGATGACTAACTAGAAGACTGAACAACTTACACACTCATCATAGCATTGAATCATGACACTGATGAACACCATCAAAATTAGACTTGAAGTCAACATTAGAACACTTTCCAACTAAATTACAAAACCTACATCATTTGACATCTCATCAGTGACAAATTGATCAATGCACCTTGCCATAGCAAATTAAAATGGCGCCTTTAGAGAATGTGATAGTGGGTTAAATAGTGATGGGATAAGTGCAAACATACAAAAATAGATGTAAATAAATATGAAAAGATAAGAATAAGCAATAAGTGCACTACATGCCAATATACAATTAGATTAAATCATTACATCAAATAAATCCAAAACTAAATGAAAATTGACACAAAAATGAAAATTTCAACATTACAATTATTGAAGCACGTAGTAAGTCATTATCAACCATTTTCCCTGTACATGCACATTTAACTTAGTCCTTTTTAAGTGTGCTTATTCAAGAAGAAGAAAGAATTCTAATGCCCAGAAACGATCAGTGGATCCATTCACATTCTGTATTTCCTCTGATCCCTAAAAAGAAGGAACTAACCAGAATGTGTATAAGTATCCCAAATGCAAGGCTTACGACCATCAAGTTGTGCTGCACCTTCAACCTGTACACAGCCATACCAGAGCCAAAATTGATTGTACCAGTACAAGAAATAATAGAAAAGAGACAAGAACTAAGAACAAGTGATGTTACCTGGTAAGCAGACGTGCTTGCACCAGAACAAAAGTGTTTCTCTCTTGCCAATCTCCATTTTCTCCCCTACTTTTCTACGCTATGAGCAAATCCTTTTGTCAATGAAATTTTTTATAATGTTAAAATTTATTTTATATTTTTATTAGTTGAAGTAATTTGATAATTTTTTAAGATAAAATGAGAGTTTTTTCAAGTTGTTATTTAAAAAATTTAATTAAAAATTATTGTTAAAGCTTAGTGATTAATTTTACAAAGAAAGACATTTTAGGTTGAAAATGTTAAAGTTGGTTGAAAGTATGATGAAATATGAAAGCTTTAAAAAAGTAAGAAAAAATTTGCTTTATTCAACTATAGAGAATTCATGAATCAAAAATTACAAATATCTTCAAAAAATTTATAATTTTTTTAAATATGTACAATTTTTTTTCTTATTTTTCTTGTCTCTTATTTTTCATCTTTGTAGAGATGCACATAATTTGCTTTACATAATTATATGCATAGACATACTACACAAAGAGTGTGGATGACTGGATACATGTGTATGTTTTGTTTGGTAAAGTGTAATTTGACATGATGTTCGGAATATTCTTGTGGGTGATTGAAAATAGTTTCAAAGAGGTGATAATTATCTAATGTCAAAAATAAAATAGACTAAATCAAATTGTTGAAAATAACAAGAATAATCTACTTCCAATTTCACCAAATAAAGCTAAGTAATCATATAGTAATTTTTTTAATATTTTAATGGATAATTAAAATTCAACTAAACTAATTAAAAAAAATCAACAGCCAATCAAAAGCACCTAAATAATTAAATGAATTTAATGTTATGCTATTATTTAATTAAAAATAAGATTAATTACTAGGATGGAAGTAGATTTGGCCATTTTTAAAATTAATATAGGAAAATTAAATTGCATTTCTAGAAAGATGTGTTTGTAGGGTGATTAATATTAAATAAAAAATAAAATTTAAAAAAGAAGGATAACAACAAATAATGTAATTATTTATGTTGGCACCTATCCTATCAGTCATTTTTTAAAAGTCTTGTGTCCTCTTTGTTGCATTGGCCTTCTTCTTAAACCCTAAACCCTAAATCCATGACACTTTTTTTGGGTTCTCCTAATTTTTTGGGGTTCTTAATTTAAAAAAATTCTAAGTGTGAGGGTTTTCTAATCTATTTTAAACAGGCAATATTTCAAGATTTTCCATACTAGCATGTCATTCCTCAAAGTCCCACATTCCCCTTGTTTCCCTCATTTTGAGATTCCCTTTATTGACATGTCATTCCTCAAACTTCTCAAAGTTCTCTATTCCCTTCTTGGCATGCCATTCCTCAAAATCCTTCAACCCTTGACTTCAAGATTTTAGAATATATTTTACTTTCTTGACCCTTCAACATGCAAACTCTTGTAACCATGGCATTCAAATAGGAAACCTTTCCTATCTTCCTACATGACCTAAGATGTCATTGATTATTTCAAATGGGCGTGATTAGATAAGGGGAGAATTTCAATTTCCTCTTAGTACTTGTCGACCCCTCAAAGACATGGTTTGCATACAAAGGCATATGGTTGTTGATGTGATTTCCATGGTTACAAGTGCACAACAATGTGAAGATGATGTGATCGATGTGGATGACTTGCAAAATTGTTGATCACTCCAATATTCTTACTCAAGCATCATGATTAAATGTATTGCTAAATATATGTTTGTAAGATGAAAGAAGGGTGGTAATTGAGCCAATTTCTTATTATAAGTGTTTTGAGTAGGTTGTAGGGTATCAAATGATGAATTCCCACCTCTATAAATGATGAAGCATGTTTGTAGATCTTAGGGAAAGGGATAGTCTACTAAGGTTTTACTTGTGAATTTATGTCTCCATGATAGGTTGTAGCATATCAAGAGGGCATTTGAACTTAGTTTTCATCTCTCAAGTTTGTCATATTTGTTGGCATAACTATAACAAGATTTGATTAATATATGATATACATTCTAAAACATTGTAAACTCTTTTGTAGTGGTCTTCTTTTGTTGTATTTGAGGTATTATTGATATGTAAGGGATTACTAAGTATGTCCATTTGTAGGTTTCCTTATATCTTTGAGATTGCATATATATAATCTTTGTTTCATTTTCTAATTTGTTAACATGATCTTATCCTCTTTGCAAGTTGACATTATATTTCCCAATAGACTAGGCATGAGTTTGATTGGTGAAGGGCTAAATACCTTTTAGTATAATCATCTCTTTTGTTAGATTTAGGAGTAGTTTAGGTTCCACCATGCATATATGTGATTCATATATTGTGTTAGCTCTCAAAAACACAGGTAAAATACCTCAAGAGCTTGCCAATCTCTTGGTACGTTTTAGGGTAACAGACAAGGCCAAATGGTTTAGACCTTCTACTCTTTAGGTGCTGCCAAACCTAGGCGGGTGTACCTATATGAATTGGGCAGACTTGACTTATGATCTTCTCTCTTGCAATTATTTGTCCACGATGGCAGATGGAAGTGGACAAATGAAATCAAATTTGGTATAGATTGTATATCAATATTCCAAACTAAATCATAATATGCTTAGTTAACAGATGTAAAGAAAATGAATGAATCTAAATGGTGAAATGCAGAGACTAGTGCCTTATTGGGTATGCGGAGTCAAATGAAATAGAAATGGGCAACCTATTTCTGGAGAACACTTAAATTTTTTGGCATATGTTTTGTTTATAACTTGTATAAACATGCAAGACTGTGACTACCAAGTTCTTCTTTAATAATCCAGACGAATTTCCCTGATTACTGTGATCAACCAAAATGATTTAATCTTTTCTTGAAAGAACCAGTTAATTAACCACATAGATACAACAAATGTGTACTCATAAAATGAATATAAACTTGTTATATCAATTTAAACAACTAGAAAGCATCAATCTTGGAGACAACTTAGTAATACTTTCAATAAATTCAACAGACAATTGACACCAGAAATGAGCTGCGACATCAACTGATTCTCATTGAAAACTCCATTTTGAAAACATGCATCATGGTCTCTGTTCTGTGGAAAATTTTATCCAACTGTATATTCTCTACCCTCTCTACTCTAATTTATCTCATCTCATAATATTTACAATTGAGAATGAACATTTATACATTGGCATCCGAAGAGACACAACGCTTCGCATTCACTTGTCGGCAACCAACTGTATTCGGGATTTTGTTGATCATCACTGAAACAATCGTCGAGACATCCTGTAGTTATGCCGAAGGAAAATGTATCACCGAAAGTCATCCTTCTGTCCATCACTGTAATGTTATGCTGTCTCGTTGACACATTGAGTCTCACCGACGAATGTCCATTCATCCCATGTGCTTCGCTGTGACATTCTGATGTCGAGGAGACATCCCACAGATGATACTTCATCCTACCGAGAGTCTCCTGTGGTATATTTTTTAGTCGCTAAGACAATTCTGAGTCAGGAAGAGGTTTCATAGAATACCTTTGTCTTGTCGAAGTACCCCGTGGTGCATTCTTGTCGCTGAGACATAACTACCCTTCCGCCGATGAAATTAATCTTACTGATGAAATAAATTTCATCGACAAGACTATGAATCTTCGAAAAGACTCACACCGATGCCAAATGTCTCACCGAGAAATCTCCCAAAATTCACATTTGATCGCCGTGACAATATCATTCTCACACCGATGAAGCAACATGTTAGCATGACAAAATAGATCAGCAAGACTATATAGCCTCACTCTGATAGTCTTCGATAGAGCTCATTTGCATTGTTGGAAAGACTAGAGGCGTTCGCCAAAACCAAACTATGATACACTTTAGTCTTACTGATATGCATATCTTTATTGTCAGTCAGCAAGACAATACTGAATTTGCTATGACTTCATTCTGATAATGATTTCTCTTGCCGCTATGTTCCTTTTGTCGCTAGTCGAAAAGACACCATGAATTCGTTGAGACTACATATCGAATACCTTTTTCTTGGCCGAAGTGTTTGCCTAGACCCCGATAGTCGGTGAGACAAAAAAGGTTCGCTATGACATTACTCCGATGAAAGATCCTTCGTCGATATGTGTATCCTTCTGCCACCAGTTAGTGAAAAAATAAGATCTCGCCAAGAGCCCACTTCGAAGAAGACTCTCCTGTCGAAAGATACCTGCATGTGAACTCCAATCGCTGTGACATCAAAAACGTCTTGTTGATAGGCAACATAGACATATACCGACAAAAATGTATTATGGGTTAGGGAAACCTTGACAATCTCAAGCCGATATGGATCACAAAGTGAAATACTTAGACCAAGATGGATTTCATGGGACTACATGGCCAAATATGGGGAAAATGTGCTCATGGTAGGACTTATTTTGGAAACTCATGAATGCAATTGACTGTAAAATACTCAAAATTTTATAGTTCTAACATATTGTAAATTGTGTCATATCTTGTGCTATCCTAAAATTGAAATATTGTTGGAGGGTTAGATTGGTATGTTCTCCCTCTTACCCATGTGTATGCAATGTTGTGAATTCATTTTCTAGGGATGATACAATTGTTACCTTTTGATGCATGGAAAGAGTGAATTATTGTTTTCTTATTAGAGGTCTTGTAGGTCTGTATACAGTCAATGTTGACATGAAATTAGTGAAATTTTTTGGGTATGTCCATACTTAAGGGTCTTGGGTCTAACTACTTCTTGTTTTAATAATCTTGTTGTAAATACCTTAGGGAGCATGGGTTGCTTACCCTTGCAAAGCCTAAAGATGAAGGAAATTTTACCCACTCACAAGAATCAATCTATTCACGCCAATGTATGAGCATAATTCTTGATCATCACCATTGTTGAAATATCCTTGGCCTTAGGTTTTAGTGTAAGTCTTTTGGATTTGTGGATATACATGTTTGAAAACCAACAATTTGGAAAAACACATTATTATTGAATTCCTCCATTGTTCTAAGTGAATCAAATTTATTTTATGATCTTTTAATTCTATTAAATATCTTAGAAATTCCTTTAAATAAATTCCCTCTAAGATATTTTTGGAGATTCTTTCAGAATAAGTCTTGTGGAGAAGAGCTTTGTAATAACCACCCTTGGTTAGTATTTTTTTCAAATTATTAATTTTTTATTAAAGTGTAACAAGTTACACATCTTGGTAATCTATCTACTTCTTGGAATGTGTTTAAGTTGTCCAAAATAATTAACATCTTCTAGCTCATAACTTTCCTATTGATGTTTTTCCATGTTAATTATGACACCAAGTATTTCTATAACAATAATTTATTTCGATTTAGAAGTGCTAGGTTTGTAACCTTACAAAATTATAGTAATGACAATAAATCAAAGCCATAACATTCAATCTTGCAAAAAAAAGGGTAATTTCTTTATAACATGGCATATCCCTAGACCAAGACTTATTGGAATTGGGCAAACAATTATTTCACCTTTCTTATATATTCCATTGAGGGAATTAAAGACTCCATAGTTTACTTACACAAGTTTACAATGCATATCATCAATTTCTCATTAAATCAACATTAGTATTTTTTTTATTCAAACGAGTTTATTTAATCATTAAAGACTACAAATATAAGACTATGTTCTTATAAGTTATTATACATTTTTAATTATCATGCAAGCTTAAATCAAATTCATAGAACACTAGTTTAAACATGTCATATATATCAATTAATAAAAAAAAATCCTTATCCACCTATCGTTCCTTCAATATATTTTGACATACATATAGGTATATGTATAGAAGATGTTTATAATGTATATGTGATATGCATTCTCTATAGCTTAGTTTAGTATGAGAAAGTTATAAAATAAATAGCCAATTCACATATGGCTACGCCAATAAGTATTAAGGTAGGCACAAACCTATCCTATATGAGGATATTGCCAGTTCTAGGTCTTTCATCATTCTATTTTAATCATTCTAGTACTAAAATTTTAATAATTTATATTATTAACAATTATTGTTACATATTTATTAATAAATTTCTCTTATACTAATTTATCTTTAATCTTATATCGTTTTTAAACACTTTTTCTATATCACATGTGATTTAATATTGAAACACATGTAGTTGTAGTCATAATATTTAGATGTGTAAGACCTCATAGATCTTAATTCAACAAAAATAAGTATACCTTCTCAAGAGATATGGGATTTTATAACTAATGAAGTGAACTCTTCTATAATATTTAATTCATGACCTTGAACCACCAAACTAGATTAACTATATTGATCTATAATTTTATCATGTGTGCTTAGGACCAATCCAAACACTTTAGCAAATTAGTTCAACACATAGTTTACAAACCATAACACAACTATTTCAAGCACCTTTCTCAGTTATGACTTAGTACTATTAAACTAACATCCATCATGTACGTTAAAGTGATGTTGATATCATAATGTAGTGTAGAAAAATGTAACCCTTTACATTTTCACACTTGTTTGGGCCCTTGTGAACTAAATGGACTTAATTGTGCCTTATTTAGGGTGTTATAAAGTGTTTTCTTACACTTTCACACTGATCTAGGGTTTTTATTAATTAATTGGGCTTCTTTATGCTTTAATTGGCCTTATTTTGCATCCACAAGCCTTAATTAATGCATCTTTCCAAGGATAATCTAGACATAAAATAACATCCAATCATAATTCACGTGATTTTGGATTGTATGGCCTAGATTTAGTGATCTGGGACTCATAAACCACTTTGGGCGTATGGGTCCCACCTAAGTTTCAGGGCCCTAATCTAGATTTCACATGAATCTAAGAATTCCTTGAAAAATGTGTCCCAAAGCCTAGCTTAATGGGACTCATATGCCACTTTTGGCGAATGAGTCCCGTGTGGATTAAACCTAAATTAAATTCAAATTCTTGGGGGGATTTTATTCTCCTAGATTTGATGTCAACTTGTAGTGTTGTAATTTTGGGAAATTTAGCATAAACAAGTATAAATACAAGGTTATTTCACTCATTTTACACCTAGCAACTTGAGTATTCACGCATTATAGAAAATTGGTGATTACAGGAGTTCACAAGAGCATTTAAGAGAATTCAAGGGCTAATTTTCAATTTTTTAGAGCATCATTCAAGTATCAAGCATCATGTAAAATTCATCATGCATCATGTTTGTTTTTTAGCTAACATTTGTGATGCAGGGTTTTATGATTCAAGAAAGCATTCAATTCAAGATCCATATCATTCAAGCAAGAGTCAAGTTTTGCATTCAAGTTAGCCATTTCATACATGTTTGCAACACTTTATTTCTAAGGTTTAGTGAGTTGCAACATTACATATTGTTCATTCATCATTCCTCCATTTCATTTGATTTCATTACAAGGTTTGATTACCAAAACAAGGCCTGACCAAGGAAAACCCCTTTCTATTAACAAAACAACATTTTCCCCTCTATTTAGTGTGTGATTTGTAGATCTAGGTTGACGATCCTCTAAGGAGCAAGATTGGAGGAAAGTTGTCAAGTGTGAAAATTTGTCATTTGAAGTTGTAACCTTGTCTACAAGATCATTAAAAGACATCTACATAGCAGAATTCAACATTCCAAATCTAGAAATCAGATTGAGAAGACAGAGCAAAGATTGAAGACCAAATTAGATCCTGATACTCCAAAAAAGCCAAGCAAGACTGATACACCACTTTTGGCGTATGAGTCCTAGTATAGTCAATTTCATATTTTTTAGGAGTTCTAGATTTGTCCCTGCTAGATTCTTGTTCCTGCCCAGAAACCCTAATTTGGGACTAAATCACCCAGCATGGTGTATGAGTCCTAGTGTGCATTAAATTCAACATTTTTAGCATCTCAGTTCTTCATTCAAGCTTCTACAGGTTTCTAGGTGCACCTCTCTAGTTTCTTAGCTTTCTATTATGTTTTGCATTAATTTCTAGGTCATTTAGTGAAGTGTTGCATATAATTAGGTTTTGTCATTAGACCTTGCATATTATTAATCTTTCTAAACACTAGCTTGGTGGTGAACCCATCTTTAGTCATTAATCATACCCTAGGACATCCCTATTGCATATCTCTTTCCCCTTTACATCCTTGGATTGAGATCTATAAGGTGTCCTTGAGTGAAACTTAGAGGAAATAGGACCATCATCCCTTGTGTCCCATCTCCTAAAAGGTGGAACTATCCGCCCCTATTTTCTTCATTTCACATAATATAGTATAAAATGAGGTTAAACTTTCTACTTAACAAATATATTCATAACTCTCTATAATCTAAGTCTACTAGTTTTTACTCTTTATCTACTATGTAAAGATTAAATATAACATTTTAAGAAACTTATTCTCTTTAGATTCTTATTAACTTTATCGACATTAGATTTTTCTAATTCTTATTCAAATTAAATAAGAGTTAGTTCAACCAAATATTCTATTTTCCTAACTATAAAAATATAGGTTATATTTCACATAATTCTTTAGTGATTTGAATTTATTCTCACGTATCAATGATATCCTTATTTAGTATCCCCTTTCAAGTCATAGTGTTCATTCAACTTCCAACTTCAAATAGGATATAATGACATTATGAATCAATACATAAGAATACATTCACATGGTTTATCTACCAACAATTTTAGACCAAGGTATAAGACTATATATCACTTACATAAACATACCATTCAACTACATGTGCTAAAGTGTAATGAGGATATGTGTATTGATATGGGGTGATTCCACAATACTGGTTTACAATTTTTGGCCAAACTGGACACTGAAATAAGTTTTTCTAACTAAATCTTCACTTTCGGGCACCTTTAGCGGCTAAACCGTGAGGAATTTGAAGATGATGCAAACTAGTGATTTGTGAAATTTTGTCTATAGATTCTAGATATAGTTTTTAAAAAAAAATTGGAATCATATTGCACTTCTTTTTCCATCTCCTTCGAAAACTAGTTTTTTTCAGTAAAAGACATTTTTAAGGAGTGATGCTCACCGTATAACGTATAAATTTTTTTCCACATGAAGGATAAAATTCTAATGATTTCAAATTTAGATTTGTAACTACGATATCTAGTGCTTCTGATTGGTTTCATAGTGTTTTATTGAATATTTTTTCTTAATCAAGTTTGGAAGTCAAACTAATTACAATTCAAACATAGGCATACCATATAACGTGTAAATTTTTTTGTATGTATCGAAATTCAAATTTTTTTTGTTGGGCCAAGGACTTCAATATCTGGCGCACTCATATATATATTTTTTTTTGGATAACTTGCTATTTTTCCACATGTGCAGAACAAAGAGCTTGATTTTCGGTGAAAAATCTATGTTTAATAAAACTAAAAAACAAATACATAATAAAACCAAAACAAATTAAAATTATATTCATTGGATAGCTCGTTCTGAGGACTACCATCATCCAGTTGGGTTTGTGAAGTATCCTCCATTTTCATCGTCAATTGAGCTTCGAAGTGCAAAATTATGGAGTTTTTTGGTGCTAGAGGGTGAGAAGGTGGGAAAAGGGGGATTCGAATGAACCATGGGGGTTCGGGAAAACCATGGGGGGTTCGAGTGAACCCCCTTTCAAAAAAGGTTTTCTTTGTGTTTTTTGGCGGGAATGGTGGGACCTTGCATTAAATGGGTTCGCTCGACTTGGGTTCTAGCGAACCCTCTTATGGTTCATTCCAACCAAATAGTTCGTTTGAACCCCAAAAATGATTTTTTTTGGCATGGGGTCATTGTTTTCAACTTTTCCTTCCTCACTCAAATTTTAAACCACTTTTGTGGGTTTAACCTATGTAAATAGTATTATTAATATATTCCTTATAGGTTAAGCATAGATCTAGATAATGTATGACCATTATTTATGCATAAGGGAAATTTTAGCTTTTAAATTTGTTTAAACCTTTAATTAATCATTAAAGGCACATCTTGTTTAATCAATTTTAATATATGTTTAAAGTGATGGTGACCCTTGACACCCTTGTTGGCCCACATTTGTCGTTGCATCAAAAGATCGATCTGTCAACACTCAATACAAATGTTAGAGACATGGATCACGGAGGAGGCGGTTAGTCCCTTGTCATGAATCTCGAGGGGAGTGCAGACCATTTACCAAAAATCTCCTCCCCAGTGTTACCTGAGGGGATTTGAACCTGTAACCCAACACTCTAATACTAATTGTTGGCCCATGTTTGTTGTTGTATCAAAAGATCGATCTATCAACGCTTGGTACAAATGGTAGAGACACGGATCACACGAGAGGTGGTTAGCCCCTTGTCATGAATATCGAGGGGAGCATTGACCATTTGCCAACAACCCTTCAAACCCTTTGCACATAGATTTATGGTTACTTCCCAATATTATCTCTTTTGGAAAAAAATAAATTACTTCAAAAGGCTTTTCAAAACAAAACCCCCTTCAAATTAGTGAACTAAAAGATATGGAGTTGAAATAAACAAGATAAGGTAAAGTTTTATCTACTATAACAAAAAAGTACAAGATCATTTTATTTGACACTTAATATTTTCTTTTATTATTTTAAATACACAAGCCACACTCTTGTATGCAAGTTGTACCTATGTATATGTTGTTTGTTTATGAGGAAATTGTTGAACAAGACAACTGAGGGGGGGTGAATTAGTTGTACCAAATCAAACCTTTAATATCTCCAATAGAAATTAGATCAATCAAAAATCCTTTAATCTGATTAATCATTAAGTGCAAAGGCATAAACTAAATCATCACACATACACAATAACACTAGATTTACATGGAAAACCCAATGAGGAAAAAACCACAGTGAGGATTAACTCACACTATAAAGAATATTAAAATTGATTACAAAGGCTCACTACCAGAAAGAGGTTCATTGCAAAAATAGGACTAACTGTTCAGATTGGGACTCACTGTCCAACAAGGGCTAACCACCCGAAGGGCTCACTACCACACAGATACAAAGAAGATAGAAAATATATGTTACAGAGAGAAGAAAATCTCAACGCAATAGAGAATTACACCACAACTCACTCAACCACTTACAGACATGCATGAATGATAGAGTACACCTTCAACTCATTGCATCCAGAAACTCAACAATTAGACTTCACACTAATTTTCCAAACTCACATCACATACACACTGTTTTCGCATCTATTTTGCATCTGTCTTGCTCTATTTCTTTGCATACCTTTCACTGATATTTCATCATTCCTTTATACCATCTTCAACTTTGAAACATATTCAAAGTTGGCCATACAATACTTAAATTCAAATTAGGTCAACACCAAAACACTCTAGGGTGGAATTAGAATGAGGGCAACCCAAACACATGCTTGATGAGGACCCAAATAAGTCCCAACATGCTTCCACACGCTTCCATTAAACTTTGAAGGTAGTGTTAAACACAAGGTCGTCCAAACCAGTGTAAAACACATAATAAATTAAACACGCACAACCTTAACACAATCCAATCCTTCTAGATGATAAAATTATCTTCAATACACTCATATCAGCTTAACTCCAGAACTGCAAGTCATAAGACTTGAACAAGAAGAAATCCAGACCAACAATATTTCTCTCAGACCTCAACCAGAAACATTGAACAACAAAGTTCACAACTATTGAACATAACTCACACTATACAATGACCCAAAAGCAAGAAATATGGATATAACAACTTCCAATAACTATAAACAACATATCTGAACCACATGAACATAGGAGAAAATCTCAGAGAAAAACGCAGAGCAAATGTTGAACACCTACAACCTTTTTCCTTTACAATTTTCTCAATATCCTTGACATATACAGTCAATAACTTGCATCCATGACATTAATGACAACAACAAAAACCAATTGATAACCAATTAACCAATTGACATCAATGAAAACACCTTCATTCTTACAAAAAATTCTTCATACTTGCAACAATACCCCCCTTTGTCATTGATGGCAAGGCATGATGTGAAAAACCATCAAAGACAACACAATAGCTCTGAACACATTTTCTAATTCTCCCCCTTAGGAGATAATCTCCTTTTTTTAATATTTTGTTTCTCATCTCTCCATATCTTCCTCTTTTTCACATTTTCCTCATCTCTCCCCCTTTAACATAAATGGCAAAGGAAAAAGATATTTCACATTTATTTCCCCTTTGACCACAAATACTCTTTCAATGACAACATATGACACTACCTACTCCCCCTGAGAGGTAGCTACCAAAACATCAATCCAGAAGAAAGATAGATCCATAGATCCATTGGATTGATGCATCTCCATATGCATCTAGTTCAGAAAAGGAGGGGAAATCACCCCTAACTTCTCCCAGAGATACTCAAAAGTATCTTTAGGAAGAGAATTCATAAAAATGTTAGCAATCTGATCCTTCGTAGGCACATACTCAAGTTTTACTTCATTTTCCATAACCCTCTCTCCCAAGAAGTGATGCCTGATAGATATATGCTTTGTCCTCAAATGCATCACTAGATTCTTTGAAATGTTAATTGCACTTGTATTATCACAAAAGATAGAAATAGGATCAACATACACTATTCTAATATGTTTCAATTTTTGTTTCATCCATAACACTTGTGTACAACAAGATGCAACAACAATATACCCAACTTTAGTAGTAGATAAAGAAATTGAATCTTGCTTTTTACTCAACCAAGCCACCAATCTGCAACCAAGAAAGAATGCACCACCACTTGTACTTTTTTTTTCATCTACACATCCAACCCAATCTACATCTGTATAAGCACTTAATGTAAAGTCAGTATCCCTAGGATACCACAAGCCATAACTCAGAGTGCCATTCAAATATCTGAATATTCTTTTAAGAACAACAACATGTGTTTCATTAGGATCTTGAAATCTAGCCACAAGAAAAATTGTGTGCATGATATCCGATCTAGTAGTAGTTGAATACAAAAGTCCACCAATCATAGATCTGTACTTGCTCTGATCAGCCTTAGGTGAATCATCATTTTTGCTCAATTTGCAACCAGTCACCATAGGAGTATATATCAGTTTGGAACCATCCATCCCAAACTTCTTCAACATCTCTCTTACATACTTGGACTGTGAAATAAAAATACCTTTCTTTGTTTGATTGATTTGTAACCCAAGAGAGAAATTCATCTCACCAAACATAGAAATCTCAAATTCTTTTTGCATTTCTTCAACAAACATCTTACACATAGTTTCATCTCCTCTAAAAATAATGTCATCAACATATACAACCACTATCAAGATCTTATCATTTTCAATTTTGAAGTACAAATTACTATTTGTCGTACCTTTATTGAAATCTGGTTGAATCTAGTACCTATATAACCTTGTATACCAAGCTCTAGGAGCTTGATTTAGTCCATATAAAGATTTCTTCAATTTGCAAACCATATCCAGTTGATCTGACAACTGAAATCCTTTCAGTTGTTCCATGTAGACTTCTTCTTCTAACTCACCATTCAAGAAAGCAAACTTAACATCCATCTAATAGACCTTAAAGTCTTTATGAACAACAAACACTAATAACATCCCGATAGCTTCCATTCTTGCCAATGGAGAAAAAGTCTTCTAAAAATATATGTCTTCTACTTGTGAGTAACCCTTACAAACAAGCCTTGCTTTATTTCTGACCACTTCTCCATTCTCATTCAACTTGTTTCTGAATACCCACTTTGATCCAATTATGTTTTTATATTCTGGTCTAGGGACCACTTCCCAAGTTTGATTCTTCTCAATCTGCATAAGTTCTTTCATAGCTTCCATCCAATGCTCATATTTACATGCTTCACTTACAGTCTTTGGTTCAATCTCAAAAAGTAAACATAGATTTATCTCACCAACAATAGTTCTGATTATTGTCAATACTCCTTTTGTCTTGTCTCCAATGATCTGGTTTTCTGAATGATTTTTCTGCACATACTTAGGTGTCTTAGGGGACACCATCGGAGCTTCCTCTTCTTCTTCACTCTACTTTTCTTGCTCATCCTTTTCCTATTCTTCCAAAACTTCTTCAATCCTTACACAATTAGGTTCATCAAATACATATCCATCAACATCAATTGAATTCTTCATTGCTTCATCAACCTTGACATTTGTGCTTTCTACAATCTTTCTTAGCCTTTTATTGAAACATCTGTAAGATTTGCTTCTAGTGGAATATCCAAGAAAAATATCTTCATCACTTCTAGCATCAAATTTCCCTAAATTTTCTTCATCCCATTTGATATAACATTTGCTTCCAAATACGTTGAAATACTTAACAGTAGGAATTCTTCCACACCATAGCTCATAGGGGATCTTTGTACTATTAGCTCTTGCTTGAACTCGATTGAACACATAGTAGTATTGTGTATAGCTTCTCTCCAATAAACTTCCAGTAGACCAGCTTTAGTAATCATTGATCTAACAACTTCTTGAATTATTCTATTCTCCCTTTCAACAACTCCATTATGTTGAGGATTCCTCAAAGAAAATAACTATCTTTTTATTCCATGAACTTCACAAAACATATTAAACTCATGGGAGGTGAATTCACAACCTCTGTCAGACCTTAAGTATTTTATTCTCAAATTCACTTCATTCTCAACCATAGCTTTGAATGTCTTGAATCTATCTAATGTGTCATATTTCTCTTTAAGAAATATAGCCCATGTATACCTAGAATAATCATCAATCAAAAGCATAAATTACCTTTCACCTTGTAGACTTCTCACTCTTGTAGGACCACATAGATCTGTGTGAATCAAATCTAGTAGTCTGGTAGTCGATTGTTCCTTTGATCTGTTGCTTGCTTTCCAAATTGCCAATTCCTGTAAATAGCATTAATAGGCTTTGTAATCCTTGGTAAATCTCTCATGACCTGTACAACACTAATCCTCACTAGATTATCAAAATTCATGACACATTCTCCAATGCCATAACCAACTGTCATTAATTTGAGTCATAAAGCAACGTCCATCAACACCTTTAAGCTGATATATATTTCCTTCATATTTCTTTCCTGCAACAATCATTGTTTTGGATCCTTTCCTGATTCCACATCTCTCATCCTCAAACACAATATTATATCCTTCACTACACATCTTTCCAACACTCAATAGATTATTCCATAAACCGTTAACATAGTAGACATCATCAGTATTATGCTTACCATCAAAACTTACTAAACCTATCCCACAAATTTTAGCACTAGTATCATCTCCAAACATAACTAAGCCTCCATCATATTTTTCAAGTTTAACAAACTTACTCTTATCACCAGTCATGTGATGTGAACAACCATTTTCAACAACCCAATAGTTATTTTCTTGTTTAACATGTAGGGCAGAGATTATAGTACCTCCACATTTCTCCTTCGCCTTCTCCAAAGGGCATTCCTTCACCTATTTTTTAGAGTTGGTAGAAGTAGGTTCATCTTTTATAGAGAAGAACAACCATTCATTGTCATCAGGATCTCCATAATTAGACTCTTCATCATAAATACTAGCATCTGCATTCACATAATATGCTCTATTGATCTTCTTACCATTCCTTTCTTTTTCAAATCTTTGTTTATTCCTCTTAGCTCTTTTTGGACATCTTGAAGCAAAATGACCTATTCCTCCCCAACTAAAGCATTTAAAGGGAAACTTACCTTCATACTTGTTAGAGCCTTTCTTCATTCTTCTCACAAAATTAGCTTCAAATTCATCAAGACTTTCTTCATCCGGATCTACAACACTTGTATCCTTAAAAGTAGTTTCTAATCTGGATCCATTCCTTAAATTCAACTTTCTCAACTCATAAGATGTCAGAGTTCCCAATAACTAATGTTTAGTGTAGGTCTTGTAATCTATATGTTCTTCAATAGCAGATAATTTTTCACTATAAGCATCAGGGAGAGTTCTAAGAATATTCTTTACAATCCTGGATTCATCTACTGTAGCACCAAGTCCTCACATTTCACCTACAACCTCATCCACTTTCTATACATAATATTTAATGTTCTCATTTTCAGGCATATGTAGGAGCTCAAACCGTGTCTCCAAATTCTACAACTTTGCTTCTTTGACCTTTTCATCACCGACATGTGCCTTTTGTAAAGCATTCCATACCTCTTTAGCAGTCTTTAGATTTTGAACTTTAATCAACTCAAAATGTTGAAGACTATTCTTCAAAATGAACTTCACCTTATTGTTCACTTAATGCACCTTGATTTCATCAGTAGCACTTAGACCACTAGTAGGAGGAGTGTAAGGATTCTTGTAAGCTTTCTCCACATCATATCTATAATACTCTAGATATTCTTCCATCAATATCTTCCAGATAGCATAATTAGTTCCATCGATATTAGGGTACTCAAATATGATCTTTCCAGCCATCCTAGAACTTCCTTAAGTAGTTAAGCTCTTGTCCAAGGAACCAAGCTCTGATACCAATTTTTTAACAAGACAAATAAGAGGGGAGTGAATCATTTGTACCAAATCAAACCTTTAATATCTCCAACAAAAACTAGATCAATCCCAAATCCTTTAAACTAATTAACCATTAAGTGCAAAGGCAGGAAGTAAATCATCACACATATAGAACAACACCAGATTTACGTGGAAAACCCAATGAGAGAAAAACCATGGTGAGGATTAACTCACACTATAAAGAATATCAAAACCAATTACAAAGGCTCACTTCCAGAAAGAGGCTCATTTCCAAAACAAGACTAATTGTCCAGATTAGAACTCACTGTGTAGAATAGGACTCACTGTCCAACAAGGGTTAACCACCTAGAAGGCTTACCGCCACATAGATACAAATAAGATAGAAAAGATATGTTATAGAGAGAAGACAATATCAATACAATAGAGAATTCCACCACAACTCACTCCACCACTTGCATACATGCATGAATGATAAATTACACCTTCAACTCACTGCATCCAGAAACTCAACAATTAGAGTTCACACTGATCTGCCAAACTCACATCACATACACACCAATTTTGCATCTATCTTGCTCTATTTCTTTGCATACCTTTCACCGATATTTCATCCTTCATTTATACCATCTTCAACTTTGAAACATATTCAAAGTTGGCCATACAATACTTAAATTCAACTTAGGTTGGTGCTAAAACATTCTAGGGTGGAATTAGAATGAAGGCGACCCAAACACATGCTTGAAGAGGACCCAAATAAGTCCCAACATACTTCCACACACTTCCATTAAACTTTGAAGGTAGTGTTAAACACAAGGTCAACCAAACCAGTGTAAACCACAATCAATTATGCACACACAACCTTAACATGATCCAATCCTTCTAGATGATAAAATTATCTTTAATAAACTCATATTAGCTTAACTTGCAAACCATAAGTCATAAGACTTGAACAAGAAGAAATACGAACCAACAATATTTCTCTCGGACCTCAACTAGAAACACAAAACAACATAGTTCACAACTGGTGAACATAACTCACACTGTATAATGACCCAGAAGCCATAAATCTAGATATAACAACTTCTAATAACCAAAAACAACATATCTAAACTACACAAACATAGGATAAAATATCAGAGCAAACACTAAACACTTGCAACCTTTTTCCTTTACAATTTTCTCAATATCCTTGACATATACAGTCAATAACCTACATCCATGACATTAATGACAACAACAACCAGTTGATAACTAGTTAACTAGTTGACATCAATGAAAACACCTTCATTCTTGCAACAACTTCTTCATACTTGCAACAAAAAGAGTAACAATTTTTTTAGTGTGTGTATATATGCATATATATTTCTAGAACATGGATATCATAGCCCATGAAAAATTGATGTATAACATCACCTAATCTATACAAAGAACCCCTTATAAGAAAAAATCATCACAAGAATAGCCATTTATTATTCTTTTATTTATCTGAGAGAAAGACAAATTAAACAAGAACATAAAAAAATCTACTTAAATTTATATAATTTCTTCACGATCACTCATGATGCTCAAATACTATTTGGAAGTAGCTCAAGTCAATATAAATTAACACCACCACAATGATAAGGAGGATGAAACAATGAAGAGTAAGATGCATATTATGTGTATTAGATAATAAAAATACTGAATTTTCCCAAGCTTAATTTGGGATAATCCAATAAGATGCATACAAATAAGCATAACTTAAACTAGATTCATTATTTTTTAGTTGTGGGAGTGGATAATCTAGAATTAAATACTAATTTAAAAAATTATTTGTGAAGGAAGAGTATTCTTACCTCTAGGAACATTTGATGTTTGAAAGAAAATCAACTCTACATGGCATATGAAGTGGGTGTTAATTGGCATGCCAATATTCATAATGACCAAAAATATTAACTCAAGATGACTTTCTTTAATTTTTATCAAATATTATGACGAGTGTATAAGGTTTCATTTTAATACAAATGTTCAAAATATTTTACTTAAAAGAAGAGATGCACATATTGTAACTTGAAAACTTGGTACACACACATTTGAACTATATAAACTTTAAAAATGTGTTACACCCCGTTGTGTTATTACCTATTTACTTTTACCTTGATGGGTTAAAAATATTTAATATATATATTTATGATTGTTCTTTGTATAAGAATCTTGATGAAAATATGATGAATGCATGTTTAATCAAGTTGATATTTTATAATGTTTTGAAGATAAAATATGATGCATGTGAAGGTATTGTTATCGGCTAACTAGTGGTATGATGTACTAAGTTGGATGCAAGAATACGTTCAAAAATCTAGAAGAGAGGGGAAGTATCACTCAAGAGAAAAACTTGGTCTGGTTACCCTAATGATTAACCTAATTGAGCATACATACACTCACTTCCTAGTTGGTCTAGTTGATTAGGATAGTTTGGGAAATGGTAAGTAACCTTCTGTCAAGGTTTGTGAATGTTTTGTATCAAGTTATGATCTTTTTTTTTGAATGTTTTGATTATGGGTATGTGATTGAGTCTTTATGTTGAGAATGAGTTCTTCTTGTGCTCATATTTACATGTTAATCGATGAAGTATATACATAGAATGTATATATATATATACATGCACATGTCCACAATAACTCATACATGTGAGTATATGTGTGCACGAGTACATGTAAGTAGACATACCTACACATGATGATGAACGGATAACCCATATGTATGGGACTATCGATTGGACAAATGTGGCATGCATATATATACACACACACACTTGATGCATATATATTGATCAATGAGTACATGAATATATGTGTTTAAATATGGTGATCCAAATAATGATATATATATATATATATATATAATATATATATATATACTATATATGTATATAGTACGTTGATGGAAACATATATACATATATACTAATATGCATATATATGTATATATATAACTATTTTGATATATGTGTATATATGTATTTGAATGGCAATTAATGCATTTTATAATCATGCGTATATAATTGTATATATGTATTAATATATATATATATATATATATATATATATATATATATATATATATATATATATTGAGGGAGATATTTATATATATTGTTTGATATATATTAAAGTTCTTTTAATAAAACATGATGCAACAATAAAGCATTGATGTTATATATATTGAAAGTGCATCGTATTAAATATAGCACATTTTATAGCACTGCATATATATAAAGCATAGTGCATTTTATAGCTTTGCATATATGTGAATAATAACCAAAACATAAGTGTTGCGGGGTAAAAGTACAAAGTTGTCACACTTTTAGCCAACTTATCAACACAACTAAATTTAAGTATTTCTAACTAAAAACAATTTTGGTCAAACAGATGATCTAGTAAGATTCGTTATAGCTAAGTTAAATATTTCCACATCTTTTCCAACTAAAATTCTTGGCTAAATGTATATGTAGCACCACACTAAGGCCAATTTACTAAAAAAATAAAATTATTTGAAAAACTTGATGTTTCAGTAACTCCTACTCATGTAAATAACACTTTTTTTAAAATATAAAAAAAAACCCTTTTGTAGATCCATAAATGTAGTTTTCAAATAAATATATATATAGTTTAATTATTATTTTTATTTTATTTGTCATTTTTACTAAAAGTAGGTTATCAACATAAAATATCAGGTTGATTACGATGCCAAGGAAAAGTACTAAAACTTATTAAAATCTTTGAAAAAATATGATGCACTAGATAAAAGAATCTATATCAATATGGCAATTTTTTTCTATTTTAGATAAATATTTAATATGAAAGTTGACATTGAATGGAAACATACATGTTTCCATATACACACATTTTAATATTTATTTAAAAATATATATTTATCAAAATTGGAAAAACAATATCCATGCACTAAAGTTTCAAGTTATAAATACACATAAAAAATTTGAAAGAAAAAAAATACTATAAAAAGATTGACGTCTCATGTAGATTCATTTTTCAGCATTTTATCAAAAACTAAATTATAGTGTCAATTTATTAAAAAAAAAATTTAAACTAATTTAAAAATAAAAATAAAAAATACAAGCATAAAATATACTAAAAAATGCACATTTTACTAGTTTACATCATTTCAAATTCAAAACATGTATGCCTCTTTTTAGTGATTCAAGTTTAAAAGTTGGATCAGTGTTGATTGTTTCCTTTATAAAGTGTGACACAACTTTGTACTTTTACCCGCTTCAAGAAAACAAAGAATAAGTCAACACAGACTTAAAGGTTGCGCATGGAATGAAGAATACAATTTATACATTGCAAATGGAATGAATGTAGATTTCATAATGTTGAATAAGTCTTGGACTGCGCTATAATAGAGGGTGCCAAAACATGAATATGTGGTACCAAATTTGTAGAGTGTGAAACCAATAAGAAGCCTTAAACTTGTGCCAAAACTTGGTAAAGCCATGAAATAACCATAAAACTCAGTTAAAGCATAGATGGTAGAGGTTTGAGAGGGTAGTCGACTTGCAAACAATAGGAAACCTGCAGGGTCACATCGCTCTCCCTTGAATTAGTAAAAGAGTCATGTTGTCTCAAAGAATGAAGTTGACTCAATCATTGAAAATATGACTGCCATGTGTTGCAATTTATGAGTTTAACTAGTTGAGTCGTTGCATGTGAGTAGGAAGGTGGCAACATTGTTAACTTGTTTGTATCCTTTGGAAGCTCAAATTTTAGTATATAAAGAGGTGCTCTCTCTACCATTTGTCACACTATTCGATTTGATTTCTCTATTGTTAATTTGTTGTAATTTATGTGCAAGCATTATTGTGAGAGTTTTAGTGAAAGGGAGAGAATTGTTTTGTGAGTTGAGTTTGTTAAGAATTCTTGAGAGGAGGCTAGATTTTGGTGTCTAGTTGAACGTAGAAGGAATATCATTGTGATTATGGAGGCTAAGGTTGGGAAGCAACATTAATAGTTGAAACTCTATATCCAAGCATGGTGATTTCTATTCCTCCATTATTTATGTTCGAAAGTTTGTTTGATTAGAATGCCTTTGTTTGGAAAGATTTCTTTTTGAATGCATGGTATGCTTGTTCTTATGAATTTATATATTTCCTTGTTTTGGAATAATATTGAATGCATTATATGCTTGTTCTTAAGAATTTAGTTACTTCCAAGTATAGAATATTCTTGTGTGATTTTTGTTTGATTCTCGAACTAGTGAAACCCTATTAATTGGGAATACATTTATATTATGTGAAGTATGTGGGATTAAATGCTATTATAACTATACTTAGTTCATTAAGTCTATATGGATATTGCATGATGAGGAATATGTTGCTAGCTTATAGTGCTTTTATAAAAATGTCATTTTGAACTTAAGAGTTTAGCATGGTTATTCTTGGGCTTAGAGAAATCCATGGGAAAGGGGGTAACCTAGCTAGAAACTAGTATGTGTGCATGTATGAGTAGTGTGGTTATACCTAGGGTTAGAGGAATCCATGGGAAAGGGTGTAACCTAGATAATCAATTTGTTATAAACTTGGATATTCTTGGGATTAGAGTAATCCATGGTTAAGGGAATTATCTTGTTGATCATTTTGTTATGTCATCACCTTAGATTGAATGTTTGTTATGTTTATGGTCAATACCAAATTGAGCTTAAGGGTGGGTGGATAGATGACTCTCACTCAAAGTACTAGGTGTTGAATTTTTTGGCCAAAGTAGAGTAAGTAGCCACTGTTTACACTGTCAGTTCATTGTGATCCATGATTGCATTCTAGGTAGGGAAACCAATGTATGGTAGCTCTAGACATGTAGGAAACAACACTATGCACAAGAAGGTCAGGATTACAGGGTTACCAAACCAATCTCTCCATTGAAGTGCAGGGCTATCTTACCAGTTAGATAGATGTGTGGGGGACCATAGTAAGTTTGTGGTTGGCAGAAAAGTGCTTGAGT
The DNA here is from genome assembly GCA_007258455.2 of Sequoia sempervirens. NCBI lineage: Eukaryota > Viridiplantae > Streptophyta > Pinopsida > Cupressales > Cupressaceae > Sequoia > Sequoia sempervirens. The sequence goes on along the minus strand of VDFB02037450.1, from coordinate 4,220 downwards.
GATGCTCTCCATTATACAGTTGGTGACCAGGATTTGAGGATGTAGTACCAGTTTGGGGAAACCTTGAGTGTATGCACCAGTGATGGGACATCTAGGAGGTATACACCAACATTGGGGACATCTAGACCATTGTATTTATTTTATATATCTCTATCATTGAGCTCATAGAAGCTATGCATGTAAACATGTAACTCTATCCTTATTGAGATATTGTATATGAAAAATATTGTCATGAAATTATGTAATGTGAAATCATTATTTGAATTATTGAAATGATTCTTTGTTATGCAATGGGAAAGTTTGGAATGGTTATGTTTCAAATGTGCAACTAGTTATTCATATGAAAATAATTTTTTTTTATTGCTCATAATGTTAGTAGCATAAACTTTCACTTGTGAGTAAAACATAATAAAAAAAATGGGTAGAAAAATGGGCATATTACACATGGTATCAGAGCTACCAAGCTTAGCACTAGAACCTATGTGCTCACTATTCTTTTTTCCAACATTATATGAGTCTAATATTTGAAATTGTTGTACTAGGATGGTGTGTCTCAAGATGAATACAAGGAAGTCAGTAATTGGGAATGAGTGCTACCTAAGGGCCAAGAAAGAAAGGGAAGCCATTGTTCGCACCATAGAGGGAACCAATTATGATAATGCTTTTTGGCTGAGTGACACTGAGACTTTTAGTCATGCACTATCACAAATCAGTCAAGAAAGGAGAAGGATGTGTGAGATTGTCAACTATGAACCTCCTGTATCTCCTTCCAAGTTGGACTCTTTATCACTTTCCAAGGATATGCCCTCAGAATATAGTGTTAGTCTTGCAATGATATTTAGGGACCCTTATGTTCTTCCTATGATATAATTTATTGTAATAGCCTTTAGTGGAGAATCAAAGGGATATGTCCCCTGAAACTATGTATCTAAGGATATGTTTAAGGGTTATTTTACTTTTGATGATGTGTATGAGAAAAAATATGAAAGGTATATTCCACATAGTTATGCATCGAAGAGTGAATCTAAGGGATACTCTCCCCTTGACTATTTTAATAGTCATTCCATGTAAATGCTAGGATATTGAAATCCTATTGATATAAATAAAAATCATGTTTTGGAAAAACTTGTGTATGAGTTATTTATAAAAATTCTTATATGAATGTTTGCTCGTTGGGAAATTTTTTAAGTGACATGTAAACATTCCTATTGTAAGGTAGGGGGATTGACCACATGCAAGGCCCCAGGCAACGAAGGGCCAAGAGCGGAAGGATTCCCTACCTTACCTCAGCTAAAAGAGGTGTTAGGAAATGTGGGATGAGAATGATGAGGATTTTAAGGTCCTTCGATCACTTTGTAGACCCAAAACATAGAATGGGGCTAGGCGAGCTATTTTTTGGTTCAACATTGCACCTTAGGAAGCTCTCTACCCAACGATGAAAGTGCGGTCTTGGGACAACAACGCGACATGCTAGCGTCTCTCAAGTGCTTTGGTGTCCATACGACTAGAGGACTGAAGAGACAAGCTCAAACTCTAGAAAATAGACTAATGCCCAACTAACTACTTCCAAAGGGCCAAAACAATGTTATGAAGTAGACAAAGTATGCTCTAATATGATAAAATAAATAAACAAGAGTTAGGGTGGCAAGAATAATCTCACAGAGGAATTTGTTCGCCAGCTAGCTCCTAGTAGCACGTACACCTACACACAAGCAAGAGGGAAATTTGGTTGGGGATGTTAAGGGGTCTACCTCAGTCAGACCCCTACTTTGGTGTTTCCACCTCCATGGAAAACCAAGTTTGCAACGATGGAGAAATAGTATGATAAAGAAGGAACAAAGTAAATAACACTAAAACACTATAAAAAAGTAAATGTGCTTACTCAACCAAGTGATAGAGGAGAGGAGTGGAAAGCTTACCACCTCCACCAAGAGCACTCAAGGCTAATGGAGGAGAGAATGAGAGTACCCAAGCCTCTGTTGCAATGTTGTTTCCCCACATTTTCTCTATTGAAGTGATGGAGTGTTATTGTTGTTGCTATGGAGTGTAAAAGTGCTGCTAAAAGTGAATGCAAGAAAGTGTGAAGAATATTCCTTGAGCTTGTAGAGAGATTGCAAGAGGATCAAATGAAAGAGTGAATGGTGAATTTTAAGGAAAGAGTGAAGAAAACAACCATATTCGGGTCGGTCATCTGAAGAGGGCATTACAAGTCGACTACCAATGAGAAGTGTAATGGCTTTGCAGCTCTAGCCATAGGAATCTGCCAGGGACATAAGTGTGTTGCACAAATGTCTGCGTGTCATGCGAGCATCCCCAACAAAAATTCCTTTGTCAATGCTCAAAACTGACACCAAGTGGAACCAAGGTAGCAGGCTAAAGTGGAATTAAGCCTCTGAAATTGGTTTCTAAAGTGGAGAAGGGAAAAAGGGGAATTTGCAAATGAGGTGCAAATTTACTCCTATACATTTTTCCCCCACTTTAGTGAGCATGAATACTGATGAGTGCTTCGGTAAAGTAGATCGAAGAATAGCAGCGTGAGAAATGTATACCTAAACCATCAAGGAAGCAAACCACGACTTGGAGAACCTGAAGGTGCAGGGAAAGCAAAGGACTTCATAGCTTCTCAAAACTATGAAGCTGAAGAATGAAAGCATCTTACAGGATTGAAGACCTGCAAGGAGGCAACCCCCAAGATCTCTCACATGGAAGAAGCCCAGAGAAGTAAGTGCCTCACAGGCCCACAGACCTGTAAGGAAAGTATCCTCCAAGATCTCTCACATGAAGGAGACTGAGACAAAGTTCCTTACAGACTCACAAATCTGCAAGGAGGCATCCCCCAAGATCTCTCACATGAAGGAATCCAAAGAAGCACCTTATAGACCCCCATATCTGCAAGGAAGGTATCCTCCAAGAACTATCACATGAAGAATACCCAACAAAGTGCCCTACAGACCCGCAGACCTATAGGGGAGTGACCCCCAAGATTTCTCACATGGAGGAAGCTCAAAGGAAGCACCCTAAAGGTTCTCAAACCTACAAGGAGGTATCCCCCAAGATCTCTCACATGGTGGAAACCCAGGAAAGCGAACTCCACAGAGTTAGAAGCGGCGACACGTTTATCCTCAGAGAGAACATGTTAGGAAGTGGCCATGAAGGAAAGTAACTGGATAGTCACATGGATCGTCAACAATTTGGAAAATTTTCAAAGGGGTCCCTTGGGAACCCTGGAGTGAAGAAGGGGTCCACTCAAGGGACGCACAGTTTGAAAGGGATGTGTCTTTCTTGAATCGATTCGTTATCAAGGAATCCTTTTGAAAGATGTTCAATTTATCAAGGAATTTGAAAGGACGAATATGCCCCTACACAAGGGGAAAGTCAAAGTTGTTCCTACTTAGGAGGAAGGATTTCAAGTTGTTTCTTTACGAACCCGTGATGAAGGAAACATGTTCTGTTAGGGTTTCAAGTTGAGAATACGATTATGAAGAAAAGTTTGTAAAGATTCTCAAGAAAAGATTCGTTACCAATGAATGCATTTTCTGAAAAATTAAATTGTTGTAGGAGCAGAGTTGTCACACATGAAAGGGAAAACTAAAGCAAAGAAGAGAGAAAGATAAAGAGAAATAAAAAGAGAAAAGGAAAACATGAACAAAGGGCATAGGGGTAGCCTAATATTTTGGGGTTAGAACTGCTCATATATATATATGCTCATATACATAAGTATAGTAATAGCTGTGTGCAAGTGTTTTTTACTTCTAAATATGAAAAAAAAAACTAAAATGCAATGTAAAGAACACAAGACCAACTCAATGATTAGCCTAAGTTAAGCACAAAAGAAAGATAAAAATGAGAGTGATTATACCTTTGCTTGTGCTGATCTCCTTGGTTGTCCCTTGATTGAAATTTGGTTGTATGCTCCTTTCATGGCAAGGTGATGAAAATGGATGCAAGAGGATGAGAGCTAAACTAAGTATGCAATGATGGTAGAATGAAGGTAAGTATGCAAAATGGCTTGAATGCAAAGAAGTGCTTGATGATTTGAGAGCTTGAGAGCATAAGTGTGATAAAATGCATAATGTAAATGAATGAATGAGAAAGGGGGGTATTTACGAAAGAAATTGAATTCTTTAGAGAATTTAACGGTCAGGATTGAGCCACAATGTCCAAGATGGAGGGCTATGGTGAGTTGAGGACTCACAAGCCCTCACATCTTGCCATGTGGA
>VDFB02037449.1:0-17035 GCA_007258455.2 Sequoia sempervirens | reverse complement strand
ACTATAATATGGTGTGGGGCTGCGTCTGGAGAGTATTCGACTAGGTTGGGTTACCGCCTCCAAACCACTCAAGGCAAGGAGAAGTCTTGGATGACTAAGTTGTGTTGGAAGCGGGAAGTGTTGCCCAAAGCAGGGGCTTTTCTTTGGGTGGCCTTGCATTAGCAGTGCTTAACTGGAGAAAGATTGAAGAGAATTGGGATAGCTAGCCCGTCTAGGTGTACACTTTGTGAGAAAGCAGAGGAAAGCGTGGATCACTTGTTCCTTTTATGCCCAGTGGCAGTCTCATGTTGGGATTGGTTGCAAGAGAAGTTTAGCTTCTGCAGTCCAAGATACTTTAAGCTATGGGATTTCTTATCCAGCTGGATGATAGCAAACAAGAAGGGTTACTAGCATGGGATTTGGGTCATGGCACCTTCATTGGTAGTATGGCACATTTGGAAGGAAAGAAATAGGCGCATCCTCAAGGATAAATCCCTTAGATGTGAACAACAAATAGCAAAAATTCAAGGCGCCATCATTGAGACCGTAAACAACAGAGTTAAAATTGGCTCTAAGGAAAAAGTTTCAAGATGGGATGAGGAGATTCAAAAGGCTTGGAATGAGCTCAAAATCCCGATGGCACCGACACTCAGAGCAAACAAAGTCAATAGGAAGGAGGTACACTGGACCCATCTAGTTCGTTTAAAATGGAAGCTAAACTTTGACGGGGCCGCCAAGGGCAACCCTAGTCGTGTAGGGCGAGGTGCAAAATCAGAGATACAAATGGCGAATGTGTTTGGGTGGCTTTGAAAAACTTAGGTGTTTGCTCCAATAACTTAGCAGAAATGGAAGCTTTGTGGCTATGTCTGCGGCTATGCATTCAAAATGGCATAGAAGAGATAGAAATCGAGGGAGATTCATAGTTATGTGTTCAAGCGATCACCTCAGGGAATTCACAAAATTGGAGAACTGGTGATTGGATTGCACCAATTAAGGAATTGCTAGGAAAACTCAATAATTTCTCCCTAATGCACGTCTATAGGGAAGCAAACAGAGCAACAAACTTTCTGGCTAATTGGGGAGTACATCAAGACGTGTGGGTGATTGCAGCTTTTTCCACGCGACAATGGCCAGAGCTACAGGAGATCATTGACCAAGACCACAATGGGAATCAAGTAGATATTCCATATCCTAATTCGGGCATGTGATCGGATGGCATGACATGCGCTTAATGCGCCTTCGGGTGATGGCAGATTTCGTTTAGATTCAATGTAAGGTTTTGGCAGGCAGTTACAGCATTGGTTGTCGATCACGAGCCTAGAAACATCTGCTATTTCTATACAAGTTAACCAGTTGCTATGCATTCATATTTTGTGCATGCTCAGTGTGGGACTGTGAAAGGCCGAGATGGTGCATTATTTTGGCTTGAGTTGCCTTTGCTTTGATGAGTCTCTCACAAAGCAATGCAGGAGGCTCTTCACGCATAGCCCAGAGGTGTGATCGGCAATTGTGGACTTGGTTTCGGGAGTACTGAAGGAGGAATGCTACTGGTGCGATGGGAAGGTTTACGAAGTTGTGATTGGGCCTTTGGTCAATCTTACCGATACCCGGGAGAGGACGATAGAGCTATTTAATGGCTTTGTGCAGGCTGCGAACGCACAGGCGGTGGCAAATGCAATAGTGGCGCTGGCCGCGGATGGCTTGGTCAACCATTTGAGACTTTAATTTGATCTCGCCTGCCTAGATGCCGATGAGGATGAAGGCGAAGCTTATGAGGAGGAAGAGCTTCAACAAAGCAGGGAGGCACAAGTGAATTTCATGATAAATGTCTGGGAAGTATTTAGACGGGAGTCAAAAACTCCAATCTAGATGCTTTTTCTAGATACATGGATTTCGTCCACTCGTGGCTCAACGAAGGCAGCCTGGCGAAGGTGTTGGAGATTGGTAGATGTATGGCAATGATATATCATTATTTGCTACTGTAATAATGTCCGGGTAAGCCATATGGTCTAAAGGTACACTCGCACTATCCCTTTGATAGCACTTTACCTATTAAAAAAGAAAAGAAAAGAAAGATAGATAAGCTAGTAATATTTACATCTAGTTTGTGAATTAAAAATAATTAATTTGTCCAAAAAAAAACAATCCATTGAAAGAGTTCAAAAATCTTAATTGTATAACATTTCCAATAAATCCATTGGATAATAGTTTAACTTTGTGGTGGAAAAAGTTAAAAAATTCCTTGAAAAATTGTGATTAAAAAGTTTATGTTGAGGATTCCTTAAAATTTATACCAATGAGATTGAGGAAAAAAAAATTGAAGCCAATGAGATAGAGGAAAAGAATAATTTTAGAGATTTAAAATGTTAAATTTTATTAAAAGTTTTTTTAAAAAATTATAAATATTTTTATTGTATTTTGTATGAGTGCAAATGCTTGAATTTTTTTTTTTTTCTCGAATTTGAAAGTTAAAATCACAAATAATTTTGAAAAACAGTGGCGAAAATCATTCATTTTAATTTTTAAGAAAATTAAAATATAATGCATTAAATAAAATATAATATATGAAAAATAAAATAAATGAATTTTGATTGGCTACAAGAAACACATTTAAATTCCATGACAAAACGAGAATAATAAAATAAAATTTAAATTAAAGCACACATAAATTAGCATATAAAATAATCTTGCTAGAGATTTGATTTTACACAATTAAAATAAAAATTTAAATTAAATCTTAGCCACTTTTTTATTTTCCAAATTTTATTAGCTTCAAAAGATACATAAATACAAAAAAACTTAAATTAAAATAACTAAAATTATTATAATTATTAATATATTAAAAACATTATAATTAGGATTAGGATTAGAATTAAAAATAAGGTAAAAATTATGTTAGAACTATTCAAAAATTAAAATAAAATATTACTAATAAAAATCACTAAAATATGATTAATAGATATAATGCTCTAAAATTTTATTCATTTAATATATTTATTTCAAATCTTATTCCCATATTAACTCATAGATTTTTTTTTTGTAATGTCACTCTACATTTATTTTTCTTTATTGTTAGGGTTAGAGTTATGACCATAGTTATGAATAGTGTTACAACCATAGTCAAGATTAGAGATAGGTCTAGGACTAGGATAATGGTTTAGAATTTATTGGGTTAGGGTTAGGATTTTAATTAGAGTGAAGGTGCGAGTTAAGGTTAGGGTTACGTTCTAATTGATAATACTAAAACACTATAATTAACAAAACTTACATTTATTTTTATTCACATTAGTAAAACTTACATTTTTTTTTCCAAATCTAGAACACAATAATTAGAATACTATAAAAGACTAGTACTAGCCACTTGTTAATTATTTAATCCAACCACATCAACTAGAATTAACACATTGCATCCATATGGACCCATGCATAAACACATACTCTCTAACATATTAGTAAACATATCATTTTCTATGGGCATAATCCTTGAACCTTCTTTAAGTGCAAGTGCTAGTAAATATTTTAAATTATTGTTAAAAATAAATGTACATAAATATTTATATATGCAATTGTGTAATATATTTTATTGCATCTAAATCTTTTAACATTTATATGTATATTAATTGTTGATATTAATAAATTATGATATGTTAAAAATTAATCAAAATCTCTTAAATTATTAAATCTTCAAAAAAATTGATGAAGCAAGATATATAAGTAATCATAATGACCAAACATTATATATGTAATGACTTTGACAAATGTACACTAATTATGAATTATAACTATTTATATGGGTACCTCTCAACCACTATTTAAATACTTTTACTAGTTATAGAACAATAAGAATTTAAAAAAAAAAAACAAAAACTATAAAATTAAAACTATTAAAAATAACATATAAATATACAATATTTATTATATTAAAAAAATTGAAATAAAATGAAATAATAAAATAAATAATTTAAAGGAAAATAAAATCGATTTATGAATGGCTCGCCTCTGTTTTCATGAAGGTCGAAGTTAGTTCGCCTCTAGCTCGGTTTTGTCTTTTGCGTTTCCGGTAGGGGTTTAGGGTTTTCGGGGGATCTGTCTTATTTTTGTGGAGCTTTTTTGCTGTGTGGTGTGGGCGGCTGGCAGGAGATCCATTTTGGTGAAGGTTTTTGTGCGCTCAGGGCTGGTTTTTAGTGCGTTTTTGTATGTGCTCGGGGCTTGGCTCTGGATCTGGTGTTGCTTTTTCCTGCTATGTGGTAGTGGGACATTTTTCATCCTGTGTGGTTGTGGGGAGGAGCTCGCCACTGGTTCACTTTGGTGTTATTTATTTTCCCCCGTTTGGTGAGGGTGTGGGAGGGGTGGTCTGGTTGGTTTGTGTGAAGTTTGGAGAGGTGCGTGTGGAGTGGGACTCGTCCCCTCATTGCCCCTCGGGTTGGTTCTTTTGCTTAGGGTTTGATGGCCATATCTAAGGGGGAGATGTCTAGGGCTTCTCCTGATCTGAATTTCAAAGCAGCTATTGGCTCAAAGTCCCCAAAGCATGGGATGTCGATGTATGATAACGATCTATTTGCATTGAATTCTGGGGCTTATGTTGCAGGAAAATCCTCTAGTTCATGAATCACAAAGATTAATGGATGTCTGGAGCGTTGTAAGGAATGACCAAAATTTGTTGTCCCATCGGAGATGATCACTGAAGATATTGAATATTATTCAAACCATTCATTATATTGCAAGTTTTTGGGGATGAGGGTTTCGTTACAGTTTTTGGAGCTCTGGGCCCAGAGAACTTGGGAGCCGGAGGGAGAAATGGAGATAATGATGTTGGCTAACAATTATTTTATGGTTTCTTTTAACTGCATTGCTGACCGCAACAAGGTTTTTGAGGGAGGACCTTACTTCCATAATAAGGTGGGGTTGTTTATCAAGCCATGGCATGCAGGATTTAACCCTGCTGAGGAGCTTCTGAATCGTGTACCAGTGTGGGTTCATTTACCTCGTCTCCCAGTGGAATGCTGTCAGGAGGATGTGTTGCACCTGCTAGCCTCGCTGCTTGGAAAACCGGTGGGAACCTCATCACAAACCTTGGGTAAAAAGGTACTGACTTTTGCACGCATTTGTGTTGAAATTGACCTAAGTAGGCCTTTGCCCGATGCAATAGATATGTGTGCGGGTTCATATTCTTGGGTGCAGCAGTTGGACTACGAGACCCTTCCTTTTCGTTGCCGGCTATGTCATGAATATGGCCATCTTTTGAGGAAATGTCCAAGATATAAGCCGTGGAGCCCCAATCTTCATTGCCTTCTCGCAACATTCTGGGGGCTGATAAGGGGAAGGGTGTTGATTCTAATGTGGAGGCTGGTTCTGATGGTTTTGTGCCGGTCAAGGCTCGGAATAGGAACAGGGGGCAAAAGAGACCTTTTAAGGAAAGGCAAGATGAGGGTACTTTTAACAAATTTGAGATTTTGGACGATCTTAGTCAACAGGAAGTGAACCCTGGTCTATTAAATCTGGGGCAGGGGTCGGATGGGCTTGCTCAGGAAGACCTTGTTGTGGAATCTTCTAAGGAACCTCTTGGTGATTATGGTATGCACACGGATATTGTTCAACCATCAGAGGTTTCAGAGGCTCCGGTTTCTCTGGCAATTGTTCCAACAGTGGGTGAGGAGTCTTCTCTTCCTGGGCAGAATGCGGGTTCAGATTCGGCTAAGAGGCCCAAGCCTCCAAAATTGGGCATCTTGCAAAAGGATATAAAGAAAGGGGGGGCAGAGAAATTTGCTAAACCTGGTAGGAAGAAGGATGTGGAAAAGATAAAATTGACAGGTGAGAATTTGGTGGAGTCAGGGTCGGTAAAGACTCTGGATTCTCTTTTTTCGAGCCCATTGAAATGATTGTTCTTTCATGGAATGTAAGGGGCTTGAACAGCGGCCCTCGACAAAAAGCGGTTCATGATTTAGTTCTCAAACATGGTCCTGACATATTTTTTCTACAGGAGACTAAGTTATCTATTGAGAGTATGTTTAGCTTGGCTCCTAGGCTGTGGAGGAGCGGGGAGTGTCAATGTATTGGTGCTCATGGTTCTTCTGGGGGTGTGGCTTGTTTTTGGAATCCACAGAAAATTTGACCTCTTTGGTGGATGTCTTCTAAATCCACTATGTCTATGCTTGCTACTAGTTTTGAGACGGGGGAGGTTATCCTCTTCTCTAACATTTATGCTCCTACTGATTTTCATGGTAAGCAAGCTCAGTGGTCCCATATCAGGTTTGTTCATAGTATGTCACCTTTCCATCCATGGATTATGGCTGGGGACTTTAATGCTATCAGTGCACTATCTGAGAAGCGTGGTGGTACTGTTAGGCTAGAGCCCTCTTCATTGTTGCTTCGTGATAGCATTAATTCTTTAAATCTTGTTGATATCAAGCCCAATAATGGTCAGTTTACTTGGAATAATCGGCGAGTGGGGGAGTTCGGTATTGCTGAAAGACTGGATCGCTTCCTGGTATCCTGTTACTGGGTTGGTGGGATGTGGTCTTCCTGCTCTGAGATCTTGGATTGGCGAGGCTCTGATCACTGGCCTATCAAGCTTGCCATTGATTCTCCTCGGGCTCTGCGTTCCCCTTCCTTTAGGTTCCAACCCATGTGGTTGCGTGAACCTTCTCTGAGGGATTATGTGGCTGAATGGTGGAGGAATGGTAGGCCTGCTTATGGCATGGCAATGTATACTTTTTCCAAGTTACTTCAATATGTTAAATATAAGCTTAAGTGATGGAACTCTCAGTGCTTTGGGAATGTCTTCCATGCTAAGATGGTGGCTCAGGCTGAGTTGGATAGTATCACAAGGTAGTTAAGGGAGGAAGGGGTGACGAGTGAGCTTCTTCTAGCCGAGGCACAAGCTGTGAGAAATTTGGAAGAGTGGGAGCTGAGGGAGGAAATGTATTGGAAGCAGAAGGCTCGGATAGAGTGGCTAAAAGAAGGGGATAAAAATACTGCTTTTTTCTTCAATTCGGTGAAAGCCAGGAGACATGGGAATGCTATCTCTGGCCTCGTGAATGATAGGGGAGAACTTCTTTCTTCCTTCCCAGAAATTTCAAATGAGGTGAGGCAATATTTTTCTTCTCTCTTCAAAGAGGACTCCCAAGGGGGGTCTCCTGAGGAGGCACAAGTTCTTTCTTGTATTCCTCAGCTTGTGTCTCAGGATTTGAACCATCATCTTATGAGGGATATCTCGCTTGAAGAGCTTGAAGGGACTGTTTTCCAAATGCAGAAGGGGAAGGCTCCTGGTCCGGATGGTTTTCCAGTCGAGTTTTACCAAGAGTTTTGGGACATAATCAAATATGACCTATTGGCAGTTGTTCAAGAATCTCAGAAGAACAAGCAGATGTTAAGGGCCTTAAACTCTACCTTTCTTGCTCTTATACCCAAGCATGAGGGCGCGGATAGGTTAAGCCATTTTCGGCCCATTTCTCTGTGTAATGTAGTTTATAAAATCATCTCTAAGCTAATTGCTGACAGGTTAAAAAAGGGGCTTGAGGAGTTAATTTCTGAAGAGCAAAGTGGTTTTGTGGCTGGTAGGCAGATTCTGGATGGGATTGTTATTGCAACTGAAGCCATTCATTCTATGGCCAACTCCAAAGAAAAGGCAATGTTTATAAAATTGGATATGGCTAAGGCTTATGACAGAGTTCGATGGTCATTCCTTTGGCAGGTCCTTGGGGCTTTTGGATTTGTGGAGGAGTGGATTCAATGGGTTAAGAGTTGTGTTACGTCGATCTCCTTCTCTGTGTTGATTAATGGGAATCACTCTGAGTTATTTGGTGCCTCTAGGGGGCTTCGCCAGGGGGACCCTCTTTCTCCCTACTTGTTTATTCTTCTTGCCGAAGGATTGGGGAGATTGATTAGAAGGAACGTGGAGTCTGGTATCATTCAGGGTTGGCGGTGGGGAGGTAATTTACCACCGCAGACTCACCTTCAGTTTGTGGATGATACTGCTCTGATGGGTATGGCTACAATGCGGGAGGCGGCGAATTTACGTAGGGTTTTGGATCTTTACTTGGTTGCTTCGGGTCAATTGATCAATGAGGATAAGTCTTCTATTTTCTTCTTCAACACTCCGGGCCGTATTCAGCAGAGGATTGCCCAAACTTTGAGGTTCCAGATTGGGACCCTTCCTTTGACCTATCTTGGTATCCCTATCTCGGTGGGAAGACCGCCTAGGGAGTCATGGCAGAGTATTTTGGACAAATTTCGGGCGAAGGTTAGTCACTGGACTCATCGGTGGTTATCCTTTGCTGGTCGGGTTCAGCTAATCAAATCAATGGTTCAGGCCTTGCCCATTTACAGATGCATGGTGCAAGTCGCCCCTTTGGGTTTTGTTAAGGACTTAGATTCTGTGACTCGGCAGTTTTTATGGGCGGGTTGCTTGGAGTCATCCAAATGGAGTCTTGTTCGTTGGGAGGTTGTTTGCAGCCCAAAGTCATATGGTGGCTTGGGTTTGCGGCAGATGGCTGTGACTGGTGTGGCTCTTGCGGCGAAATTGTATTGGCGGTGGTGTAAGGAGCAGGATAAAAGTTGGGCTAGGATCCTTTCCCAGAAGTATTTTCCTGGGATTCCTCAGTCTGAAATTCCTCGTTACCCCCTCGTTGGGAGAGGCTTGGTCATATGGAACACTCTAAAGAAAGGGGCTGCGCTTATTAAGGAAGGGTTATTTTGGATTTGCAAGAAGGGGTCTGAGGTTCAGTTCTGGTCAGATTCTTGGGATGGATTTCCCCCCATCATTTCTCAGTATCCTCACTTGTTGAACCTCTGTCAGAGATTTCTTGAGGCTGGGTGGTCTCGAGTAAGGGATTTTAAATCTGTCTCCTCTCATGGTCTGCTTGAGGTGGCCAGATGGAAGTCTCCTGATGAGTGGCCAGATGTTGGTTTGCCAGAAGATTGTGCTGAGCTGCAAAGTATCCTTTCCAGAAGGTGTTGTAGCTCTCTCCAAGCTGATGATGTTTTGGCCTGGTCTCCCAATCCAAGAGGGGATTTTTCGGTTGCTTCTGGATATTGGGCGTTACTGTCCCCCAGGATGGATGGGGAGGAAATCCAATGGTGGAAGAAGGCTTGGAATAAGTCTTCTTGGCCTAAATGTAATTGTTTTGTTTGGATGTTGGCTTGGAATAGATGTTTGACTTGGGACAATATTCAGAAGAGAGGCTTCCAGGGTCTGTCTATCTGTGTTTTGTGTGGGGCTAATGAGGAGGACTCTGCTCATTTGTTTTTTCGATGCCATTTCTCCCTCCAGCTTTGGCACTTTTGGTGGGGCGTTTGGAAAAGTCCTTGTGTTCATGCTTCCTCATTGATTGAATTCTGGCAGAGGCTGGGCAGGCCTCCTTCTATGGCCTCTTTTTTGCAGGAAGTGTGGTCGGTGGGGCCTTTCTTCCTGCTATGGCAGATTTGGTTGGAAAGGAATCAGAGGATATTTCGTGGAGAAAAGAAGTTGGTGCAACAAATTTGGCAACGAATTTTGGGCATGGTTCATGGGACGGTGGAAGCTAAGTGTGAGGTGGAATTCCCTTTGGAGAAAAGGGACGCTAAGGTGGTGGAGAGATTGGGGCTTCAAGGGGTGTCCTTGGCTTCGGCTTGTGGTAAGCGTGGGCGGTGTATGAAGCAGAAAGTTCATAGGTCTGGAAGATGGAAACTCCCCCCGATTGGGGTTCTGAAAATTAATACTGATGGGTCCTCTAGAGGAAACCCGGGGCTGGCTGGTATTGGAGGGATTGGTAGGGATCATTCTGGTTCAGTTGTTTTTCTCTTTTCAATTTATGATGGGGTGCAAACTATCAACATGATGGAAGGGTTGGCTATACTTTGTGCTTTTGAGAGGGCTCATGCTTTGGGATGGAGAAGGATAATTTGTGAATCCAACTCCCAGGTCTTGATCAATTTACTTATCGAGCAGAAAGTGGATGGTGTTAGCTGGCAGTTGGCTGGGGTGGTGCAACATATTTTGCGGGTTAGTTCACTAATGGAGATGGTTTCTTTTGTGCATATTCCAAGGGAGTGGAATAGGGCTGCTGATTTCTTGGCGAAGTGGGCTTCTGAGCATGCTGAGGGCTGGCGAATTGAGGAGTGGGAGTTGGTGCCTCCGGAGCTCCGTCTTGATCTTGAGAGAACTCTTGATGAGGATAGGGAGGGGAATGGTGATGGTTGATGGTTTTGGTTGTATTCTTTCTGGTCTTTGGCTTTGGCTTTTCTTGGAGACCATGGTCTCTTGCTTCATTTGTAATGCTGTTTACTGAATTTGAATAAAGTTTTTACCAAAATAAATAAATAAATAAATAATTTAAAAAATAAATAACTCCTGCTTAAAATATCTATATTAAACTATAACATATATTTAAAACGAGGAAAACGGTGAAAATTAACTTAGTGATCTCCGTCTTCTTAGATGTATCCTACCACGTTTTCCTCGAATAAGACGTTGCCTACTTATAAAAGAAAAGAGGTCAAAGTGCTGTTATTTATTTATTTACCAATAGCGAACGCCAAAAGAAATTTCAATTTCATTTTGTATTGGAAGCTTCTTTCTTAATGGTGGTTATTAGTACTTGTCTTTAGCAATATTATTGCAATGAGTTTTGTTTTTCTTAGTTAATTAGTTATTAATAAGTTAGTTTTCAACCAATCAAAAACAATAATTTTTTTAGAAAAAAAAACAAAATTCAATTTTATAAAGTGAACTTGCAAAATATTTAATTTTATAAATTATAAAAGTCAATTTTCATGAATATGATTGGTTAAAAGATTTTGTGTGTTATTGACAGATTTTTAGGAAAAGTGAAAGTTAACTATTATTTTACCTATTTTTCATAAATTTGAACTATTACTTTACCTAATTATTTTGCTGAAATGGTGGAAATAGACATTAATTTGGAGTTAGAATTTTGAGACATTCATTGCAATTTGCAATTAACTGCAATTGTGGCCTGAAGTTTGACTTTGTCTGCTCAACCACGATGGCCGCGGACTCGGCGAATTACTCCATGCAAACTACTGTTTGAAGTGTTCTAATTTCTTGCAGATTTGTACTCTCCAATGTAACCCTTCACACCTGGCATAAGGCTAGGTCAACTCATCAGTAACATGGTTTGCATTTATTAAAAAAAACATTACTTTTGTTTTGTTTTCTTTTCCAAATAATTTGGAGTTAGAATTTTGAGACATTCATTGCAATTTGCAATTAACTGCAATTGTGGAAGTTTGACTTTGTCTGCTCAACCACGATGGCCGCGGACTCGGTGAATTACTCCATGCAAACTACTGTTTGAAGTGTTCTAATTTCTTGCAGATTTATACTCTCCAATGTAACCCTTCACACTTGGCATAAAGGCTAGGTCAACTCATCAGTAACATGGTTTGCATTTATTAAAAAAACATTACTTTTGTTTTGTTTTCCAAAAATTACGTGCAACCTTGAACCGCAAGAGACATCCACTATGAAAACATTGTTTTCTTCAAACTCCTTCAATGGACATGCTTTCTCCTCGTTAGCCATGCATTCACAATGGAGGAATATAATCGTTTTTACCATTTCAACAAATAGGTTTTGATTTATTTTTTTACTGTAATTTTTAATTTTATTTTTTTAAATTCATTATTTTTGTAATATTAAATATTATATGTTTAGTAATTTTTTTTAATTTTAATTGAACTAATAATAATAATAATTAATATTAATTTGTCTTTTTTATTATTAAAGTTCAAATAACTTTAATGATAATTTAATTTTTTTATTTCACATATATTATATAATACATATTGTTATTTAACAAAACTATTATATAAATTTTATGTTTAAATAATTATTATTTAATTTTTTAAGAAATCATTATTTAAATTTATATTATACAATCAATAAATATCATTTAATATAATATAATAAGTTTATATTATATTATACATATTATTAGATAAATTTTATATTTATATAATTATTATTTTCTTCTTGCAATTAAATTATACTATTATTATTTGATTTTGTTTGATTTTTATAATATTTAAAATTTAAAAATACAATTATTTGTATATAAGATAATTGATTTTTATATAATATAATTAAGATAAAATTAATAATTTTTTATTGATAGAAAGCAGCAAAAAAGAATTACAACAAAGGCATGAGCAGCATGCTGAAGGAGTTTACAACACAACAAAACTCTGAAAAGAGCAGCAAAATGCTGCCAAACAGCTGATCAAAAATAGAACAGCAGAAACTAAATTTCCCAAGGAGCAGTCTACAGCCATCAACCTCCATAAAGCACCCAAGAAGGATGCCAAACATGACTAGAATTGCTAGGCAACAAATACAATCTGAGCATGATCCCAAATGCATCTGAAAGCAAGCCACAAAATTCCACAAAGAGATGTCATGAACTGTTGGTATCCATGTCAGAGAATGTTGGTATCCACTGTAGAAGAGAACCATGAAATATTAATATAAATGAATGTAACTATCTTTTATTCCATTAAATTAGAATATAAACATTCATTATCCTACAATTTATAATGATTAATATATTATTTACATAATTTTAATAAAATTTAATATTTATGTAATATTTTTCAATATTATTATGTTAATATTATAATTAATAAAATGAATATTTAATTTTATTTACACTAACAAAACTTACTTTTATTTTTATTAAATTCAAAATACTATAATTAAAATACTATAAAGGCAAGTACTAGCCACTACGTGGCACTTGTTATAATTTAAAAATCATAATTTAGTTAATAGAAAAAATAAATAATTCCTCGTTTAATGGTAAATTAACTTTGTTTAATGGTAAAAGCTTTAAAAATATTAAATAAAAGCTTCCAAAATCTTATTTATCACATAAAAGCTAAATAAATATTGATTTATAAGTGGGCAGAAGATTCTATTCATTATTTTGTATTTATTATTAATTGTTTAATAAAAATTGCATGCACAAACCGCGACTCTCTAACATATTAACATGCATATAATTTTCTATCAGTGTAATCCTTGAACTTTTTTAGGTGCAAGTGCTAGTTAATATAAATATTGATGTTCAGATTTCTAATTATGTATTATGATTTTTCACCTCAATATGTCTCATCATATTTAAATATTAAATAAATATTGAAAAAATTATATAAATTAAAATAAATTAAATGATTTGCATGAGTCCAATAAGAATAGATACCACAACAAATTAGGGGGACATAAGTAATCCTTCACTATTAGAATAGGAAACGTTTAAAACAAACTTTAAAAAAACTAAAAAATAAAAAATCAGATAAAATTAAGTATGGAGCGGCGGAGCCGCATGGAATAAAAGGAAAGGATCCAAAAAAGTGCAAATAATCAAGGAACGTATATTCCGCATTGATTCAAACTGAAGTGGTTGACACTGACCATATATTTAACCCTCGTTAATGTAATTTTCATTCACGCTCTGGCATTTGTTCTGTTTAAGCTGTCGGCTCTGTGGCA
Organism: Sequoia sempervirens; assembly: GCA_007258455.2. Taxonomy (NCBI): domain Eukaryota; kingdom Viridiplantae; phylum Streptophyta; class Pinopsida; order Cupressales; family Cupressaceae; genus Sequoia; species Sequoia sempervirens. The sequence continues at coordinate 3,567 of VDFB02037449.1, read as the reverse complement.
TATGTTATTCTTAGGGTTAGGGATTGGGCTTTTTTGATAATATAAATGTTACAGAGATTTTTTTATCGTTTCCAATCCCTTTATGTGATTCAGAGATTTGATAGTCCGTGATTCGGATTTTTTTGTTCCTGCCGCGCTAAAAGGGTGAGGAAACCATGTCATTTGAGTTGCTTGTTTGAGATTTTTTTTTGGTTTCTTTCTGGTGGATTGCGTATCTGTTAAGAAATTAGAGCATAAATGGAGTTGCCTTGATGTTTCTTATTGTTGTGAGTTTTCCAGAGGTCTGCTGTACGAATCGGATGCGGTACAGATGATATTAAGGTTTGGTTTTGATGTTTTGCGTAAAGGAAGATAATGGGCTTTCGATGTTTTGCTGAACGAGAATGATGGGTTGAAGATTTGGTTGAGTTGGGATAGAGGGTTGTGAGAACCCTTATTTTAATGATAATCTGATTGAGGAGAAAAGGAAGGGTTTGCTTGTGGTTGTGGGTCTGAATTTTGTTGCTTTTACCGTGTACCGAGTTGGAAAATCACGGCATTTGGAGAACATAGGAGGAAACTATGTTTTTTGGGTGGAAGTAAGGAGCTTTTTGCGGTTTAATTGGTGAATTTTTGAAAGCGTTATTTAATAAGCGAAGAGCAGAAAAGGGTCTGTGAATTGGCTGGAAATTCGGTAAATTCTTTATTGCGACAGGTAGAAAAATTATTTGAATCAGGGTTTGCTGTTATGCTGCTGCTCAAATTGCAGCAATATTTCGGATTTGGGCAAGCTTCTCTGTTTTTATAATTTGGCGAAATTAAATTCATTGGCAGGTTTCTATTGCAATTTTCAGAGGATACATTTGACTTAACTGGAACAATCTATTCTTGGGCTATATTTTTTCTCCCCCTTTTGGCGTTGCTTTTGAGAAGATAGTAATAATGCAGACAGAGGCTGCTGCTGAAGGGGCCTTTCATTCTGCCTCTGCAGGTAGGGTGGGAGTTGTGTTAGAGGCAGGGGTCACCTCTCCTCAGAGGGCACAGTTAGCGACAGGATCAGCTGGGTCACTGAATAGTTCCGAGCAATTCCAGCACGGTGGGATGGATAGAGGGGTAAAGAAGTATGTGCAGCATTCGCAGATTGGGACGATATCACAGCTTTTAGCAGGGGGGGTGGCTGGTGCTGTGAGCAAAACCTGTACTGCTCCATTGGCTCGGCTCACCATTCTATTTCAGGTTTGTAAATGAATATATCATTTTAAATGGGTTTTATTAAGGTAAAATGTAAAGATTAATTGTTTTAATGGTCAGGCCGGACCCTGATTCGGACAATGGAAATTGGAATGGGATTTCTTTCCATTTCACGTGTATATTAGTAAAATTTTATACTCCTTTGTTTTGTGGCAATGACCAAACTATTGTTTTTACTAAGGTTAAATGTAAGGTTTTGCCAATTTGGCAGGTAGAAGTCTAAATGGGAAGTATTTCCGTTTGATATAAATGTTGGTCGATTTTTGTACTCCTGGATTTTGTCGTCATGACTAGGCTCCGGAATAAATGTGAGCTTGGTAATCCCCTTACACTCCGAGTACTATTTAAAGAGTCCAATGGCTCTGATCTATTCAACTTATTCAGAATTAACATCCCTTTCCTGTCTTGAGGGCTCTGCAGATCTTTTCGTGGATATTCAGAATTAATAACTTTTATCCTTTTGGTTGGTAATTCATATCTATATGGGCAACGTTATTAGGTGTCATTCTCACTAATTCTTAATCACTTCATGCTCTAGCAAGTCTATTCAAACTGAGATGTGTTTGACATGTGCAAACAACTCGCATGAAAAGCTGATGCCTTGCTGAAAACCTAGTTGACTCGTTTTCTGAGGAACCGATGTCCAGCAGCTCTTCTTATTTCAAATCATCTAATATGCAATGAACTTTCTTGGTCATTGATAAAAACCATGTAAAGATTGTGTGTATCATTATTGTTAAAATTCAGCACATGGTATGTGATTCTGCACTTTAGGGTTTGACACAAATTGCAAACTTAACCTTTGATTAGACCTGCAATTCCAAGTTCTGCAACCTGCTTACACGAAAAACTCGAAGTACGAGAAGATAACAATTAAAAACAACTGAAATCAGAGTAACACTTGCTCTCTGAATATTTTACTATTCTGAATTTTGGTTCTGTAGTTCTGATGCAAACTAGAGAACGCCTAGAGTCATAAACAGTCTAAAATGTGGGTGATCAAAAACAAAAACAAAAACAATATCTGCTCTCTGCCCAACAGAAAACAAAATATTTATATGACTGCTATTCATCCAGAATAAAGTTGCAGTGCCTAAGAATAGTCTAAATTCAGTGCCTCAAGTAAATTAATAAAAAAACCTAAAACAATAGCTACAAAAAGTAAAATAAAGATAGTGTGCAATTTTTCAGTGTCCAACAGGCAGAATTTATCACTAAAAGTAGGGACTGATTTCTCTTACATTCTGTGCCACTAGAACACCAACTGATTTCTCTTAGTTGATGTGCCATGAAAATCTAACTCACTTTTCACAAGTAAGGTGTTTTCCATCAACCTGAACTTGGCTTATAGTAGTTCAAAACTTCTCTTTTTGATAGGGGATTTGTCAAATTGTCTGCAACTTGGTCATCTGAAGCAATATCCTCAACAAATCAACTTACTCTTTCTTCAGAGAATCCCTGGGCAATTGGAGTTGTTGGTGCTCATCCCTGTTTTTGCCAAATTTTTGCAATCATGCTCTTATAATCCCGTGTTGAAGACTTATTTAAGATAACTTATACTAGGGTTTAATATGTCTACGTGTGTAGTTTTGCCACATGTTCTAATGTTGGTCAATCCAATAGTTTCCAATGGATTGGCTTAATTGCTCTCAACACCGATATCTTGTGCTCCTGAGTTCTTTTTGTTTTAATTTTATGTGGATGGACATCACAATTGTGATGGTATATGTGGACCACTTATGTCGTATCACATGTCACCTTGCTATTATCAGATGGTGGATCCATGATCTTTTCATCGTGGGTGCTTGTTTCTTTACAAAGGTTTATGTGGGTTCAAAGTTGAATTTCAGCCTACCACATGTCACCTTGGTGGTGGTGGTGGGCCCAATATCTTACTGGGATGTTTTGTGCTCCATAGTAGCTGTGTGGCAACAAGTAAAAGATGCCAAGTGGTGTATGGATGGCATTCTTTGTGGGCCCATTATCTTGTTAGGAGTGATTGTCGTATGGTTGTGGCCTACTCAGGTTGTTCTTTGCTTCAATGTTGGTGGTTGGGCTTTACAAATGCAACTCCCATAGCCACCTTGGTTTCAAGTTTTATTTCACATTTCACGGCAGCAATGGAAATTTGTAATTTTTTGTAGTGGTTGAACAGAATGGTGGCCTACAAGGTTATGAACAATTGTTGCAGGGAGCATAGGGCCATGTGTAGAGTAATGGGCCAATGGCAGAGGATTTTGAGCTAAACAGGCAACTTCTTGGCTGGTTAATTTATTTATTGTAGAATATGGGATGGAGATGGCTCGAGGAAATATTTACATGGGGTATAGGTGCCTC
>VDFB02037448.1:0-24044 GCA_007258455.2 Sequoia sempervirens | reverse complement strand
TGGGGTAAAATTTTTGTGCTTCTTGATGTGGTTTGGGTCTCCCCTGCCTTTGTCGAAGATTTTTTCTTGCAATGGAAAGCTCCCTCAAAAAATCCTTTTGTGCGAAAGCTCTAGTCTTTTGTTCTACCTTTTGTGTCATGGAATATTTGGAAGGAAAGGAACAACAAAGTGTTTAGGGAAAAAGAGATGTTGGAAGGGGACTTGTATGAAAAAATTGTTAGGGAAATAAAGGAAAATTTATCTTTAATCCCAAAAGAAATGGTTGATAAAGCTAATTGGTCTCCTCTCGATATTGCTATGGCAGAAAAGTGGAATTCAAAATTAGTTGCGTTGAATGTCCGTAAACCTATTGTTTGTGGAAGGGAGAATGATAGTTGGTCTTTGCCACCTTTGGGTTGGGTGAAAGCCAATTTTGATGGCACGGCTAAAGGCAACCCTGAGAAAGCTGGCAGTGGGTGTGTTTTAAGGGACAATTCAGGGGCTTTTATGGCAGCTTTTCCTGTGGACATTGGCACCCAAACTAATCATGTTGCGAAAGCTGTAGGGGCTTATCATGCGGTTAGCTTAGCTTTCAAGATAAACATGAAATGTCTTTGGTTGGAGGGTGACTCAATGAATATAATAAATTGCATTCTTGGGCTTACCCCTCCCTCGTGGACCATCAAAAAGTGGATCGAAGATACAAAAATTTTATTAAATAAATTTGATAAAGTGAAAGTGTCCCACACCTATAGAGAAGCCAATAAGGTGGCTGATTACTTCACCAATGAAGGGGTTAAGAAGGGTGAGGAAAACACGTGAAGGAAGAATGACTACCTCCATCCTAAGGTGAAAGCGCTAATTTATTATGATTCAGTGCATGGAAGAGAAGGTTGTCTTCGTCATGATGATATGGATAAAGATTAGGTATGTCGATTTCATTAGATTTGATGGGACCGACATCATTTTATTTTTCAAGAAGAGTCTCTAGCATGCTTTCTCGGTGTTTGATAAAATATGCCAAAATGGGACCCAAAGCAACTGTAGGGTGTGGTATAACAGAGCTTTGAAGATGGGAGGAGAGAGAAAACGTGTGGAACCAAGCAGCTTTCAGGAGCACAGAAAGAATGCTAAAGTCTGGGAAAGAATTGAAAAGGGAGGTTTAGTTCCTTTTTTGGAAAAGATCCATAGTACCAACGAGGGGATGCTGGATTATTTTGTCAAAAATTGGAAAAATGGTGAGATTGTGTTGTTTGGCAGGAATGTTAAGTTGAATGAGGAAATAATTGGTGAGATTACTAGTCTTTCGACTGAGGGTGTAAAATTTTATCGGGACCATCAGTTCTCTGATGAAGCGGTCATAATATTTCCTAAAAAAGATAAGGAGAAGGCTAAGCTGGTTAAGGTTGCCAATAGATACTTTGATGTGGAGTCCATCAAATCAATCTGGAGGAAAGTTTTAAGAGTTATTATGGAGTATATCATGGTTGATGGGTGCTTCACCAGGGCATATGGTTACCACTTTTCCATTCTCAACCACTTCCGTCACAAGGTTCGTATCTCTCTACCTTTTTACTTATTCTCTTCTTTGAAGAATTGCCTCAATGAAGTTGAAAGAAACCCTAGGATGACTTCTATTATTCACCCTGGTCTTGTTAGGCTCATCTTTGAGCATTATCAAAATTTACCTGCTTTGCCTAAAATTATTGATATTGGGGATTTGGATGATGAGAATACTGAGAGTAGTAGGGAGAACGAACCCCTGGCCCCTCTGCTTGTACCCCTGTTGCTCCTAATACCATTGCTCCCCAGTCCCTATCTTGTCAGAATGCCCTCATGGACTCTACTCCACTGTCATATCCTAAGTTGAAGCCTCTGCATGATTGCCCTAGCCCAGGTTTTGCCTCGCCGCCCTGTCTAAATCCACAGCCATCTCCTGGCTGCCCTACTCTGGGTTTGGTCTCTGGTTTTAAAGGTACCTCTGTTACGAAATTAGTTTTATATTCTGGGAATTCCATGGAAATTCTTTTTGATAAACCTATGGTCAGTAAGGAGTCAGCGCCTAGTGCCCCTGCATTTGGAAGATTTGGGAATGCCCCTAATGATTCCTCTAATCAAGATGAAATTAATTTTGCATTGAATAAGCTCAAGCCTAAGGATATTGTGAGTGTGGCAAAAAAAAGTATGGATGGCCTTTTCACTATTCTCAAGTGGACCCAGAAGGAAGTCAGTGAGTTGAAAGACCATAATAAAGATCTCAGCAACAGAGTCATGGATTTGGAGCAAAAGATTAGTTGGAGTCATAAAGAGGATGAGGGACAGGAAACCCCCCTTACCAAGGAAAAGATAGCATTCGTAGAAGGAAAGATTGACTAGGATCAAGTGCATTATGTCTAAGATAAGCCAAAATATTAGGGCCACTGTGGAAAATAATCACAAAATTGCTAAGCATAACACCATTATCATCAATGCAATGGTGAAAAAGCTTGAAAAGAATCAAAAGGGTTCGCTGGTCATGGATTTGGATGCAGACAGAGGTTGCAACAGATCTACTGGTGAAGGGATTTTGACTCGCACCTGGGCCAACATGAAGAGGAAGACCCTAATTTCTTCACATATGGCTCAACTCCTCAAGCAGGGGTTACAGGATATGAAGGATGTTGAAAAGGAGGCCAAGGAGTTGATGAACACCTTGGAGTAGTGCAGTGGTGTTTGTTTCTATTTTTTTGGGCGGTCCTTTTTTTGGACCCTATTGTCTCTTTGTGCTATCATTTCCTTTTTGGGATAGCAATTTGTTTGTTTGGACTTATTTTGCTCTATCTCTTGTTGTTTAACTCTATAGTTTCAGGTCCCTGTAAAACCTATTTTTTTTTTCAGCACTAAAAACAAATTCATCTATTTCAATATGTTCTTTATATTTATAACAAGATCAACTCATGTGAAGGATAATAGTTAGGAATTGATCATAAGGAGTGGTTTTGCATGCATAAATAAGAATTTTTTTTTTTTGATATAGAGAATGATAGCTTAATTTTTTAAATTGTAAATTTGTTCACTACTTTTTTGTCTTTCATATTTTCCCCCCAAAATGTTAGGTACTACTCAATTGTATTTTATATTATTTTCATATTTTTAAATTATTATTTGCATTTCATTTGTGATTTTTTAGTATTTTAAAGATTGATTTTTAAAAAAAAATTGGATTTCAAACAATATTTGAGAATTTTCCACTTTCTTTGCAGGAAATATTATAAAGTAGCTTATGAGTAGATAAAAAAAAAATTCTTACAAATTTAAAATGATGGAGATGAAATCAGTAGAGAAAATTTCTGTTATTTTGTTCATACGTATTACTAGAATTAAAATTAGAGTAGGTCTTAAAATGAATTTTTAATTTTTAATTTTTAATTTTTTAAGGATAAAAGTTTATAGACTATACTTTGAGATTTATTTGATATATTTTAAGTGAAAGGTTCTAAAAATATGTAATTGGATAAACAAGTTACTAAAAGGATTAAATTATTATAGATAGTTAATTTTTTAAATATTCATTAGTAGTATTTAGAAACTTTAATTAAAAGGAAATTGAAACTAAAAGAAGTCATAGTAAATTTCATATATATTAATTATGGATGATTGAATTTTCAAAAGTCTTAGCGAGATATGTCACATTGAGAGTATTTGATTAAAAGATGAGGTTGGTTTGCAACACTTAACAAAATTTAATACATATTATATTTTATGCATGAAAATGGAAGAGTCAACGCAAATCTATACTATACTATATTTATTAAACCATTCATTTGATACACATAAACCATAACCAAATTAATTCAAAAACTCATAGTTTAAATTTTAATTTGTAATTCCAATGTCTTTGTTTTAGCGGGAAGTGAGTAAAAAATGTTGTATTTATTACACCATTAGATAGATATTAGATTAGATGATAAATAAATTAGCATGTAGATGTTAATTTATAAATAAATATTAAGATAGTAAAATAAAGTTATTAATAATAAATAAATGTTAACTATTAGTTTTTGAGAGTTAGTTTTCCATAAGTAGTTTGACTAGCTAGTAAAGGAAATAAAAAGATTTATAAAGCCATGATTTATTGTATTGAAAATTATCTTGGAGAATTCAATCAAATAGTCTTTCATATTTTGGTATTTTGTGTAGCAATGATTTAATATTTTTAAAATCTATTTGCTCTACTATTTTCATCATGGTATCAAAGCACATTTGAAAATGGGTTATGAATTGATTTTTTTGGTTGAAGAGGGACATCATTATGTTTCTTTTAGTTCTACCTGAATACCATTTTATGTGTTGGTATGTTGTTTTGATGTTTTTATAACAAATAACACATTCCTAGAAAAATTGTAATATCTTTGTCATTCTTAACAAAATTTTAAAAATCAAAGTATTTTGAAAAGCTAGTATAAAGGAGAAAAGAAATCAAACTGGTTTGAAGATATTGTGAGTATTTAGCAAGATGTGTGAAGCACAAGGTTGCACATGAAAAATGACTTCATTTTTCATTGCTTAGTTGTGCGTGATGCAAAGAATTGAAGACCCAATCAAACAAAGGTATTGAAGATGTTTTGATGATTTCACTTACTACACAAAAAAATATTTCATATGTTGTATTATTCACAAAATAAATTGTGTTGGAAATTAAATTTGGTTGACAAAAAGAGACTACAGGTGATTAGAACTTCAACATATGATTAGTATGGTTAATGGTTACCTCACATGTTTTATTGGCATGAATATTTTGCATTGGTAGGATTTATATATAGTGGTTATAAATATATGATTAAATATAATATTTAAAGTACATGAATTTATAAGATGTTAATGGAGTTATAAGGAGAGTAGTCATTTGATATTTATTTACATTCGTTGAAAATAATAGATCACATGTTTGAATATTTGTGGTGATTATTTTCTGTTATGGTTTTTGAAACATAGGTGTCTGCAAGAAGTTGAGTCCACTTTTTGGCCAAAAAGTGGAAATTTTTTCCCTAATTTTCAAAATTTGTCAAAATTGACCTAAAAATTTGAAGCACTTAAAGGTTGAATCTTAAAAAAATTTAGTAATATGAAATGTAGTTCTTGGATTCTAGTTTCCAAATATGTAATTTATTTTAATACCTAGATGACACAAATTGATTTTCAAGAGGCATGTCTAAAAACCACTGTTTAAAAGTCACCTTTTGTTTACCATACCATGCACGTGTACGCCATCCATATTTTGACCTAAATATTTGTATTTTTCTTAATACTTTTGGTAAATGATCTCTAACAGATTGAAGAATTTCCATGATATTTTTTTGTAAAAGGTATTTTAATAAAATTTATTAAAATAATTTAAAAACCTAATATTTAGTTTATAGACCTTAATTTCATCAAAAATATTTGAAAAATAGAAAAAAAACCAATTGGAAAAAAAATTACATATTTAGAATCTAAAAAATCTCATCTAAAATGGGTTTTAATTTCATAAAATAATTTTGAAGAAAACCCATGATCGTATTAACATAGTTTTTTCTCTTGATATTGTCATGACCTTGTAGTTGTAGGTCGAAGGCTAAGGGTTGGGTTACATTCCTTTTATAAGCCTAAATCCAAATGAGAAATATGGATTGTTATTTTCAAACCTTTTGGAATGAGTACCCACTTTAAAATGAGTACCTATTCTAAAAAATGAATGGGTACCTATTTCAAAGCTGAAAAATGACACTTCCACTAGAAGTGGACTCAACTTCTTGCACTTACTCACACATTGTAAATGGTATATTATAAATTTAGGTCAAATATTTTTTATGTTGATTGTATCATGTCACCTTATGCTTGTACTGTCGAGGCTATATGTACTAAACTTGACAAAAGTTTTAAAATATTTGGAAATTCCGTGTTTTGATATAAAAATGGGTTTCTGAGGGACACGAGAAACCACAAAGTTTACAACAAAAGAAAGTAAAGGACAAAAAAAGTCAATTGAATTAAACAAAGGCACCAATAAAAGAAAAATCTAGAATAAGCGTGCTTGACCAAAAAAGCCCGAGGAAGGACAATCGAAAGGGGCCGAGGTGAAGCCTTGAGGCCAAAAACTAGCGACAACTAACCCGAGGAGTCTTGGAATAGACTGGAGTCTAGAGCCTCTAGGTCCTGCATATTCTGGACACCCTTCTTGAAAGTTTGAATCATATTCGGTGTGGGGGGTGCCTTCCTTTTTAGATTAGACCTGGTTCTTTTCGAAATCCCAATGTCCTCTTCCTGGTTTTTATCTTTCACCTCTTCCAAATCAACAACCAAGGACCCCTATTGAGCTTTGTCCAGTTTTTCAGTCATAGCATTGATAATGATAACATTATGTCTTGCCATTCTATTGTTTTGTTCAGTAATTATCTTCATAACATTTTAAAGTATTATTGGAGGTTGGAGGAAATGGGAGTAGGAAGTCTTTTATCATCCTAATCTAGCTTCTCACTTAGGGATGTTTTGTTGCATGAGAAGAAATTTTTTATATTTTTGTTCCTTCAAGGAGCAAGGAGGGGCATGGATTTTCTTGAGATTTCTTGTGGGTGCATATATGCATTTCATCATTTTATGGATAGTGTACTAGAATCTTTGAAACATGTGGGGTTAGTATATTTACATTTATTTTGTTCATGTTATACATTGGGCTAGGGATTTGGTTTCCATAACACTAGAGGAGGAATATTAACACTTTAAGAGAAAAAGTGGACTAGTATAGGAAATTTGTTTTCTTTTCATTGTACAAGCACTTGAGGAGGGACTTTGACACATTTAGAGGAGAGTGGTCTATTGAATGAGGGTTCTCTCATTGTGCATGGAGGTTTGAATATGTTCTCTCATGTTGTACAAAAGATTTATAGGTTTGATAGTCAAGGAATTTGTTAATGTGATTAGTTTGGTGTGTTTTAGGTTAGGAAAGAAAATTTATAGAGGTAATTCATCGTATTTTTAGATGGGGTGTTTTGTTTAATCCATACAATGTTTCCTCCTTTATTTGAATTAATGTGATAAGGGAGAAAGCTCAAATATTCTTAGTACAATATATAGATTAATTAACAAATATTAATTATAATATTAATTATAAATAAATAATAGTCTAATAATAAATTAATATTCGAAGATTACATTCATGTGTGAAAGTAGGTATTTGGATGGTTAATATACACCAAAGATCAAAGACTTTATAAAAGCATACTTTGTCATTATAAAACATTTATATATAATATGTGAAAATCCAAAATAAATGTCAATATACTATTACATATTCTTCTATACAATGATGAATAAGTTTGAGCTTTTAATTATCTACATTTCCAATTTACTCATAGTGCTCAAAACTTGCAAATAAATTTGACAAACATAATAAATTTGTTGACTTAGTGTGATTGAAAACATCTATTCAAAAAAGACATACTCACTTAAAACCAAAAGCATTCATACTAAATTTGTTTAAAAATGGTTTCTATAAGTATTATTTTGCGATATAATTTGTTGATTAAAGCAACTGAATAAGTAATACGAAAATGTATAACCCTGGCCGTAATTGGCGAGACACAGAGCAGCTTGTCTGGCACAAACCAGACGACGTGATGGCTGGCTAGGCCAAGGATAAAAGATTGGCATTTATGGGAACGCAAATGGCCATAACGATCGCTGCATGCATACTTGAGGGGCATTCTCTTGGGCGCAGCATATCCTACCCTTGATCTTCTCCTCTCTACCATTAGGGATATTAAGGTGGTTGTGGGTGGCAAGCGGGGTCGAAGATTTGAAAGAAAGGACGTTCTTGCTAAGCTCCTTAACTGTCTCTCCATCTCTAGAGAAAAGTCGTCTTGCATGTCCTGCAGGGGGACTAGACATGCGGAATTGTTGAGCATGCTTGCGGCCTCCCAATGAATTGCCGCCTGGGTTGGGACCTGCTTCTGCAGTCGCAACTGAATTGCCGCCTAGATTTGGCCCCATCAAATTCTGAGAATTGCCCACTGGGTTGGGACTTGCTTCAGCACCCTCAATCGAATTGCTACTTGGATTTGGCTCAAACTCCACATGAGAGTTGCCGCCTCGATTCGGACCTGCTTTTGCACCCGCAATCGGAGTGCTTCCTGGGTTTGGCTCAAACTCCGGGCGCTCCATCAAATCTTGAGAGTTGCCACCTAGGTTGGGACCTGCCGGAGCTGCAAGGCTCGCTTCAAGATTGGTGAGCGAATGTTGGGCTGCGCCTCCCAATACAACCGCCATCTCCAAATATGCAACCAACATTAGTATTGCTCGAGGATTCATCATAGCTCTCTTGCTTGCTTTAAGAATCTCAGGAATTCGGGTCTTCTGGAAACTTTGGATTGTTCGAAAATGAGTAATGAGCATGTTGTGGAGGAGAGTAAGGAGGTGGTTATATAGAGCAGCATGTCGTTGCGTGACAAGGGAGGAGAAGAGATTTGAATAATCTGTACTACCGGCGACGTAGGAAATGATGTCATGAATGCACTTTCTGACGCTTGCCAGCTTCTGTACAACAGCCAGTTTTGACGATAAGTTGGTAAAAGGCAGAAGCGGCTTTGGAATATGGGGGTTTGACAATGGACATGGTTATGTGTGAAAACATTGGCACGACGAACGAAGGGAGGCCCGCAGATCAGCACGACGTAGTTGGAATGAGAAAGGAACCAAAAAAGGGGAGGAGCACTAGTGAGCATAATGTCATTATAGTTGATATTACTACTGGTGGGAATGATTGTGTTGATAGTAACATACGAGATTTTACACTACAATTTATGAGTACCTTATGAAATATAGTGGAGAGGGCTGATGAGTAAAAGTGCACCCCTAACTGCTTCCTAATTATCCTATGTAGTTTTCCGTCCTCCCAATTTTCTGGCCCGGCTTGCTTGGCAAGTTCTGCATATAACTAGGTTTGGGGGCCACATCATCAAATATGATGCCATATCAGCATGCATTTTTGTCAAGGTGTCCAAAAATGCCCCAAAAAATAGTGAGACCAATTCTAGTGCATTACATCATGAGTAGTTGAGCGCTGATGTGGTATCACATGATTGGTTGCTTTTTAGATCAAAAGCATACATTTTTTTAATTATGGGTAGTCAAATCACAACTATTGGACATTATATAAACGACTATTGGGTATTATATTTACGATTGAGTGTGCGACTATTGGACCCCTACGACTATTGGGCCCTCCTAGTGGAGAGTATAGACCACAAAGAGATGTATTAGTGAAGGAACTTGGGAATGGTATGTTTGTCATTTTGGTTTGTGTTCACATTATTGAATATGGTTGGACAAGCATAAATAAAAAATGTTAAAGTCATTAGAAAATAGGAAAGAAAAGTATTTAAATAAATGGAAGGGTTATTAGTGGAAATAGAATGTTCATAGAATGTGTCCTCATAATCATTGAACACTTTTGAATAGAGGTTCATCTTCAAATGGAGGTCATTCATTCAAAGGGACAATGTATGTCATGTGTAAATAGGGTTAGAATGAAGGGATTTCAAATGAAAGAGGTTTTAATAGAAGATTGTTTTTTATATTTTAAAATTATATACACTCAAAACATCTATAGGAAGGGACCTCCAAATGGAGAGTCTTTGATTGAAAGTCCTTTTTTAAAATGTTCTTCATTTGAGGACCTTCATTCTACCCTCAATATCTTGTTCACTCAAATTTTGATCATTTATTTTTGTTTTGGGGTAAGGTTTGGATAGTCAAATGAAGACACCATGACACAAGATTTTGCAAGATCATAGCTCTTAGATTAATCTTTCTAAGAAGTATAATTTTAATATATTTTATTTAATTATTGCTATTATTTTTTATTTCCTAATGAGCATAATTTCTAATCAAACATAAAAGTCTCTATTCAACACATGTGAAAAATAAAAAAATTAGATTATTTTTCTTCAATGCACCCCTTGATATTGATGTTTTGTTTCAATAAAAAAATAACAATGATTTTAATGCATATAAAAAACAAACAATATAAATTTATAAACGTTTTGATTTAAAATATGAATTTTGATTTGTAAAAATAATTATTGTATCATAATATTAGATATAATGTTATTCAACAAATTTTCAAATGTTATTCAACAATTTTTCAATTTTTATTGTTTTTTTTTTCATTTTTTTAAATTAAACATATAAAGATATTTAAACCATTATAAATAAAATATCAATAGAATTAGACGGGCAAAGCATTATATATATATATATACATATATATATATACAATATCTGCCATTATTAAGTTCATTAAGAAACTAAACACATTTTTTAATTTAAAATCCTCACAATAATCTATTTTCACAAAATAATTTAATAACATAAAAATATTTCCGTAGAGAGTAACTCATAGTAAACCTTTCTTTATAAAAGGCTTGCAGTCTAGAACAATAAACCAAGGGAAGCATGAGAATTGAAATAGAAATAATACTTTTACTTTAAAAAACACCGCATTTGATATCAATGTAGTTAAGAAAATTTGAGTTAGAATTAGAGTCAGGTTTAGGATTAGAATTAATGTTAGTGAGGTCTAGAATTAGTGTTAGTGATATAATTAGTGTTAGTGTTAGAATTAAAGTTAGGGGTAGGCTTAGAATCAGTGTTAGTGTTAGAATCAGTGTTAGTATTAATATTAGTGTTACTATTAGATTTTTATATACAATTAGTGTCAGTTACAGGGTTATGGTTACAATTAGGGATTGAATTTTAGTTGGACTTAAAATTAGGGTCAAGGTTAGAATCAGTGTTAGTGTTATAGATAGGATTAGAAGTAGAATTATAAATAGTATTAATATTATATAATTTTAATAAACTTAACTTAATGTTATAAATGTTTAGAATCAGTGTTAAAATAAGTATTAGTGTTAAAATTAGGATTAGTGTTGGTGCTAGAATTAGGATTAGTATTGGTGTTACAATTAGTGTTAGAATTAGTATTAAAATTAGTGTTAGTGTTAGACTTAGAAGTAGAATAAGAGTTAGAGTTATATATATTTAATAAAGTTAATTTAAGGTTATAATTGATATTGTTAAAATTAATGTTACTATTAGAATTAATAATGTTTCCAGTAATTTACTATATAATGAAATCTACTTTTAATTTATAATTTTATAATATATATAAATTTAATGTTTATATAAAAATTATAATATTAATTTACTGTGCTTGCCAAGATGGGTGGAGACAGGAAAAGAGTGGAGTCAGACAGCTTTGAGATGCATACAAGAAATACTAAAGCGTGGAATAAAGTAAAAAGTGGGGGCTTACTTCCTTTTTTGGAAAAACTCCATGGATCTAATCAGGAGGCTACTGAGCATTTTGAGAAGAATTGGATAAATGGGGAACTTACCTTTTTTGGTAGGAAAGTTGAGCTCGATGAAAAACTTATAGCTAAAGTGACGGGAATGTCCACTGATGGACACAAAATTTTTAGGGTTAGGGTTTTCTCTGATGAAGCTGTCATCATATTTTCGAAGAAAGAGAAGGAAATACTGAAACTGGTGAAAATTTCTAACAGCTACTTCGAAGTTGATACCATAAAAGCTCTTTGGAGAAAATTTCTTTGTGTTATCATGGAGTACATTACTGTGGATGGTTGCTTCACTAAGGTCTATGACTATCACTTTTCCCTACTCAACCATTTCCACTACAAGGTCAAGGTTTCTATTCCCTACTATCTTCTCTGTTCTTTGAGAAAAAGTTTGGATGATCACAAGAAAAACCCAAAAAGATACCCTATTTTGCATACTGGCTTGATTAGGTTAATTGTTGAACATTACAAAAATATGCCTGCCCCTGCTAATTTGGATGCCCCTCCCGATTCTGAGGAGGATGATACTGAACCCACCTACTCGGGGAATTTTCTCAAATTGAGCCTGGTTAGGATGGTCCTTAGCCCATCCTCTGTCCAAATTGGTAAGAAAAACCTTAACCCCCATTCTATGAAAGCTTGCATTGTGCCTAAGCCGGGAAGTTCTACCCTAAAAACTAGAAGTGTTGATAAGAATCTACTGGCTAAAAACCTTGTGTCGTACTCTGAAAACTCTCCCGATTTTGAGGATTTTGGTGCTAACAATACTTCGTCCTTTGCTACCCCGTCGTTGGACAGAGATGCTAGAATTGGTTCCCCTGTTACCCCCAACCCTACTAGAACTTCCTTCAACCTAGAAAGGGAACCCACTATGGATGTTTTGGGTTTAGCTAGGAATAATGCTACTGATCATTTCAGATTTTTGAAATGGATCTTTCATGAAATCAACAAGATAAAAATAAAAAACTGGGCCCTTCAAAGTAAACTGGAAGAAATAGGAGCCAAGGTTACTGCGCTTGGCAAGAAAGAGGTGGAGCAAAAAAATCATGGTGCCAGTAAAGAAACCTAGAACCAAGCGGGCATGGACAAAAGGGTTGAAATTGAGTTGGATAAAATGAAAAATACTGTTAAAATTATTGTTGAGCAGAACAATAGGATGGCAAGACACAATACCATCATCATCAATGCCATGACTGAGAAATTGGACAAAGCTCAACAGGGGTCTTTGGTGGTTGATCTGGAAGAGGTCAATGATAAAAACCAGGATGAGGATGTTGGTATTTCAAAGAGAACTAGGGCCAATCTGAAGAGGAAGGCTCCTCCTATGCCGCAGATGATTCAAACCTTCAAGAAGGGAGTTCAGGACATGCAGAACCTGGAGGCTGAGACCGAGTCTATTCTGAAGACTCTGGGTTAGTTGTGGCTGGTCTTTTTGTTGGCTTTTTAGCTAATTTTTTGTTTGACCCTCCTAGTCTTTTGCAAATGGCTGTTGCTTGTTCCGATTTTTTCCTTTTGTGCAACCTATTTTTTTTTTGGACTTTTTAGTCCCTTCTCTTTTGATGTAAACTTGGTGATTTCGAGTCCCCATAAAACCTGTTTTTCCCTTTATAAAAAACAATTATAATATTACATATATTTTATTTAATATAATTTTAGAATTTATATAAATTTTGTCACTTAATTTAATTTAATTTAATTTATTTATATATTATATTTTTTTAAAATTTAAAATTAATTTATATAATTAAATAATTATAATATTCAATATACATAAAATTATATTATAATAATTAGCCTAAAGAGCCCAACTCTAGATGGAAAAATAAAAGACATCAATATATATATATATATAGTTAGTTTTCCTAGGCAAATAACGAACAAAATGTTCATGTGATAACTATAAGCTAAATAAAGCAACGTCATTTGTTTCTTTCATGCACTATTGTGACTGACTACTGGAAAAATATCCCTTGCTCAGTACCTTTCTTGGGAAGTGCTTTAGACGCAACCTCTACTCAACATAGCCATCACTCATCTCTATTGACCCCAACGACCTGTACCTTGACAGCCGACCATGATTCAAAGTGGAAGGTTTGCGAGTGTAAATAAACCCATTTGAAAGCAAGGAAACCAGCCGCAACCAGGCACAACATTGGATTCTCATCATATCCATGCTCAGCCTACTGCTTGGAGGCCACAATTTGACTTTTGCAAGCTGTTCAAGGCTGTTGGAGGGCAACGATTTAAAAGACTCTTCCGTGATCTTTCACCAAGGCCGCCAACATTCAGCAAAAGTCAAAATCATCTGTTGGAGGGGGTGATTCACTTGTTGGGGCCATGTTGCTTTGTGTTTTTCATAACTTGCCGAATGTTGTGGAGGTCGCATACCTAAGTCATCCAATTATGCAAATTCATTTGCAAGGCATGGAGCTTTCTGTAGTGTTGAGAACTAAAGAGGAGACATGCAAAAGGAAGGTGGTGGATCACCAATCAACCTGCATTGAGGCCATGGAATTCCTCACAGTTGCATGCTTCATTCATGTGCTTGCCACTGCATGTGAAGGATAAGTTCATTTTATGCTTTTTGCATTCATTTTTGGGGAATTGTATTTTGTAATAACGAACTGAGATAAAGTATCATTTACAAGGGGTTAGTTATGTCTTTTAAACATCATTTTTATTAGTCTGTTGTTAGGCTAACTTCATAGAACCTTTTGTCTTGGAAACAAGGGATAAAGAATCGTTGCCTTGAGCAAGATCAACTACCATATCTCCTCGGGCTCATTCTTGGGCCAAGTGACCTTGATGAAAAGAATGCATCGTTTAATAATAATGACATAATCTATGGACTAATATGTCTTACTATTTCTAAGGATACTCTACATCACATAGAGCACACTAAGTGCCCTTTCACTACTTAGATCATCATCCAACAGTTGTATGGAGACATTGAATCTTCATCTAAAAGTGATGTTTCCTTGGAGAACCAGGCTATTAATGCTATTGAGACTTCTATCACCTCATCTAATGTGGACAAATATTGTATAGATGATCAGTTCATTGATTCCTCATCAACAACACATGTTGCAGATCTAGATTCTAGAGATGCTTCCAGTGATTCATTGCAGTGGGATCGTTTACGTATTTTGGATTCAATTCATTAGGATCAATTTCTACCAAACATTTTTTTTGTTTGTAGAATCCCTCATTTCAGATCTAGATGACACTATTGAGGACATATGTCTTCTCTTTGAGGACCACTCTTTTGTCCTTGCATCTGTTGCTACTTCATTCTATGTTGCTTCTTCAAAAGTTTCCAATGGCTTCTTGCAGCAAGGCATCCATACACTAACTCATTTGATTGCAAAATCCGATGAAAATGTCTAACGAAATATGTATAATTTGATGTATCATCGGGTGCTTGTAAAATTTGATGTGTAATTTTTATTTTTTAAAAAGTTTATCCCCGATGTTCGTCGAAATTTTGACAAACCTGGGTTTCCTCAAAATTTCAACTATAAGTTTTGTCGAAATTTTTACAAACATGAAAAATAAGAAAAAAATCAAATTGTGGCTGACATAAAGAAAAGTGAGTTCGTTGATTTATTGTGACAGTGTTTTTCTCTACTTGAGATAGTTTGTGGAGAACTAAAGATGATTTTCTTGGGAAAAATAAAAAAAAATTCAAGAAGATATCGCCGGGTTGAAATTGAATGTGTCTTTTCTGAGGAATTAGGTTGTGAAGTCACATTTGTAAGTTCTAGGTTTTTGAAAATCATATTTAAAGCAACATCTGTATTTCATTTTAGGGTTTAGGGTTTTAGAAATTTCATGTCAATGATTTTTATTGTGTGGAGATCCACCAGATACCTTGAAGGAACAAATTCTTGTAGTATGTTATGATCCATAACTCTACTGGTCATGTGGCACAATTATGCTATAACAAATACATGATGCATTCATGTGTGACCCAAGTTTAATGTGGCTATGTTGTGATAAAAATGGAGGCACTCATATAATGTAGTTAATTCAGGTTGAATAATGTAGGTGTCAATCATTATTGGGTTCATTTAGGTTGTCTCAAGTTTAACAGGTTAGGATGTAATTATAGCATGATCGAAGAGTGATTACCTCATTTTTAATAAAGAACTATAACTCTGGATTGATATGAAAGTGGTTGTGTTATATCAATTATGTAGTGCATTCCAAGCACAACCCATGTTTAATAAAGGCTATTCAAGTGATCAAGATTTCTAAAACCTTATGAATGTTGCCAAAGTGTATAGCTTAAAATACAGACCAAGTTTGTTACATACTTGAATGCAATCTTGGGTTACCGCAAACTATAATAATGTGATTTGCTAATAACCATTATGGAAATTATTAAAGAAAGACCCATGCTATATAGGATACATTTCCTTGATCGGGTTTACATACATTAATGATCAAACACGAGCTTCCCACACACTCTAGGATACAATCCAAGATCATACCACAACTTTGTCAAGACAACTAATTTTCTGACCCAAGATTTAAGGTTGTTTTTAATACCAACAGAAGCATTGGTAAGAGCATGATTAGGGTACAAACCCTAGGCCTTCATAGAAACATAAACAACTCTAAGCCCGGATTAGTGGGGTTACCAATGCGAGGAAAAGGTGAGACAATATAGCTATGCCAAAATCTTACGAATCTAAAAGATTGTAGCCAATAACAAAGCACACTATGTAGCTTAGTGACATTTGTAAATGCAATCTATGGTAAGAAGAATGACAGTCACTTGAGATGTGGCAGTCAAAAACAGGTTGAGCAGTGACAAGATAATAAAGTTCAAACCTTGCATAGTAAAGTGGAGATTTTAACAGTGAGTTTCCTTAGCCCCTTGCTGACCTAAGGGTTTTCAAATGCTATTGGTAGTGTTGAGACAAGGAAAATGCAATGGGGAATGATTGTCCAAATGAAATGGAGTGGTAATCATAGGTTCAATGTTTCTTCTTAGCCATTAATGTATAATGGAGGTAGTGGATTGCATGTTTGAGCAGTGTTTTGAGACTCATCAAAGATGGGAGAATAGTGAATAATACCTTGTGGAATGTGAAGTAGTGTCAATAAGGTTGAAGGATCTTAAGATCTATAATACCATGAAACAATGAGTCCCCTGTAGTAAGTAGACAGTCTATAGGGCATAGTTTGATTTTATAGAAGGATGCTCATGAAAGGAATTTTCAAGTGATAGTGAGTGAGTTGTTTTAGATTGCAGCTGAGGGTGCAATACCCAGTCTTAAAGGAAGTTAGCAAAGCAGTAAATGTGCAAGAAAATCAAATCGTACACAACAAACAATTCACAATATTATCTTGCATAATGCCTTGAGTTTGAAGACAAAAATCTCATTGTATCTTAATGAAAGTGGTGACCTTAATGGTCAATCACTGACAACCATGATTTTAAAACATGCTATTGTGCTTAGCTAGGCAACATTTTAACTAGTGGTAGAGTGAGTGGTTTGGAACAATGGCAGTGCCGAAAGGACTTACATAGCCATACTATGTAGTCTAGCTTAAGACACCATTCTTAGAAGAGATTGAAGGTGGATTATGGAACTCAAGGGTTACCATGAAAAGGATTAAAGCAAAGACTAAGATCTATTTAAAAGCCACGGTCATGAAGGCTTTAAAGATGTCACATGTAAAACTTTAGTAGCTGGAGTAATGAATACAGTGCCAAAGAGGATAGTGTGTTGGGGCAGATTTAGGAGATCTCCACATTATCTAGTTACATGGAAATACATCATTTATTTATTTTTTTAATTAAAAAAAATCATTGTAAACCCTATATAGGATACATTGATACTTCAAAAGCCTCTGAAAGAATTTGAGATTATGCAAATATATGCCAAGTAAATACCTAGATTACAAATAGTAGCAGGAATAATGTAAGATTTGTTGAGCAGAGCAGGAATGAGATAAGCATCAATGAATCATATGCCTCCTTTCACGCACATCTCCTCACCGTTCTCTGTCATTCTTTACGGAAACACTTCTCCATTTTGGTGGTCTATGGTTGAAAATAATGTTTTGACGAAGGTTTTTAAGTATGTTTATTAAAATGAAAACTTCGTTCTGGTGGGCTACACCTGAAAATAAGATTTTTACAAAAGTTTTAGGGTATGTTTATTAAAGTTTTAGAGTATTTTGGCGGGCTATATTCTTGATTCCTTAAATGATTTATTCAAATGGATTGTGACTAAATAAATGACTAACTATTTAGTCATTTTTATTTCAGTAATGACTAAATAATTTTTAATCAACAACCAAATGTTATTTACTCATTTATAGTGAGTTGCAAAAATGGGGAATTTAGTCATTTTAGTTGTTGTGACTAAAGTTTAGTCACCTAGTCATTTATTTTCAAATTCTACTAGTGTGTAGTTCCTTGTGTGATTAGGGCTCTCTCAATGTTGAGGGGCCTAGGGATAAGCTCATGATAAGAAGTGACACATTGCATCTTTAACTAAAAGGATAAATCCCTATTGACATTAGCAATGATGATTTTGACTTTTGCTCCTTAGGAATGGGTCACTTACTCTTACTAGCTCGCTACCTCTATTGTTGTAGGAAGTTTGTGATCAAGTTCAATATTATGATTTTAGGAGTCTAACGGTTGGAAATCATAGTAAAATCATAATTTAATAAGTTTTGGAATTAACATTTTAAAGTGTTTTTTGGGGTCATTAACTTCAGAATATCTTCTCTTTTGCAGGGGTGGTTCCATGCCAAATTTTTTTGGTGTAAAATATCAAAATTATTAGATTTTGTTACCTATCTATGAATAAAAATTATTGGAGTGTGAGTTTGATATTTTTTGAAGATCTAAATAGTCAAGCTTCGTAAAGAAAAATCATGTCAGATAATATTACTCTAGAACAAAATGAAGAGACACTTGATAGATTGTGGGCTAGATTGAAAAGAAAGGGTGATGGAAAATTTTATTGTCCTTGCAATAATTGCAAGGGCTTAAAGACAAGACAAATTTTAATCGCAATAGTTGAAAAACATTGTAGGCAGCATGGTCACGTTGAAGGGGGTATAATTATCATCCATTGGTAAGTTGTTCATTATATGTGTTTATATTGGCCAGTTAGATTTGTAAAATGTTTGCTCTCGTTTTAACATTATATATATATATATAATCCTTGATCATGATCATGGTTTTATTTATTGTCCTATCATTATTATAAAGATTGGAGCACCCTACCGGATGATATAGATTATCACAATAATGAGAGGAATATGGTTTTGCAAGTGAAATGAACATGGATATGAATGTCGAAGATGGAAGTTAATGATCCTATGGAAGAGAAGAGATCATGCACCATAAAACATAGTTAGAGATGAGTAGATTAAGATACATTGATCTATGACACATTTAGTGGTAGAGCTGATCATGATGATCAAGATGGCTTTGATGATGTTCATGATTTACCTATAAGAAGACATACGAGCCCCTTTATGAAGGCTCCCAAACAACTCTTCTCTCTATTGTATTATTGTTGTTGAACTTGAAGGTTATGAATAGTTTATCAAACATAACAATCTCACAGATGTTAAGGTATGTCATATATTTCATCTTTTTTCATCTATTTTTAATTGTTGTTAGTTCATCACTAGTAAATAAAGGGATGAAATATGTACCCATTAATATTGCTATATTAACAAATTATTTTTGTTGTAGATTGATTGGTGAATTTTATTTTACCACCATCAAATGTACACCTTACTCATCACGAAGGGATTTATCTGGCATTATGAAAAATATCGAAATGGAGTATCAAGTAATAGATGCATGTCCCAAACTAATCATATTATATATCATAGAGCAAGATTTGCAACCGAGAATGTGGAATGCCATATCGGTGGATATCAAACCGGATCAGCTAATAAAAAGTGCCTTACCAAGGTTCTTCATTATATTCCCATTATTATTCCCGCATTATCACAGCCGATTATTTAGGTGCAAAGCTTAGTTATGGATTACCATTACCTGGAGATAGAAATTGGAGATGGCATTCTTTGAATCACGGAATCGGATACGCATTTAAGGACATGGAGGAAAAATGGCCACACTTTAAAGAATAACCTCGTAATCTCAAGCTTTCATTGGCAGCAGACGGTGTCAATCCATTTGGAGAGTTGGGATCTATTTACTTGGTGTGGCCTATTTTTGTTATCAACAATAACATTCCTCCATGGATGTCAATAAAGAGGGAGCACATAATGTTGTCAATGATTGTTCCAGGTATTTGTTTACATCAATTTTTCTTTAACGTAGTAGCATCTCATTTGTCTTATTTGTTGCATAATGACTTATATTTTTTTCATTCAATAGTCATGTACATTAATTTATATATATTGCAGTAAAATGGTTATAATAATTATGTAATGTTTATGTTCATTCAACTAGGTAAGTACCAAGTTAAAGATATGAATGTATATATTGAGCCTCTTATTGACAAGTTACTAAAGTTATGGAATGGCGTCACTATGTATGAAATCTCTAGACCAATAGGACAAAGACAATTTCAATTCCATGCAATGCTTGTATGGACAATTCATGATGCCCCATGGCTAACACATTTTTGTGGTATGTTATATCATTTGACTGCATTTTAACAATATTTAATTTTATGAAGTAGATATCATGCATATTTTTAAAATAATCTATTCATTATATATAATTATAAAAATTGGCATATTTAATACAATTATATATGATCTTGTGGGTCTTCAAACAAAGGGAAAATTTTCATGTCCAATTTGTGGTCCAAAGATGAAATCTTGTCATTCAACAAGTTTAGGAAAGCAGGTGTTTGATGAGTATAGGCACTTCCTCCATAGAAATAAAAAGTATCGAACTACTGAAAAACATCTTTTCAATGGGAAAGAAGAGACTACATCAAAACCATGAAGAATGAAACCTCGCCTATGGAAGTTGGAATATAATAGAATTAATCATCAAGGTTATACATCAAATCAAATTGTTTATCTATCATATATGATATGTTTTGAATTTATATTTTTATATCAAGTGTTGTGTTTACTCATGTTGTAATTGACAATGATTGTCGTTTCTAATTTGTTTAACTTATATGCTTCATGAAGGTCGTCAAGGCATTAATGGTCGGCTTCCACATGGACTAAAAAGTTATCCCAAAAAATTTAGTAGGTTGCCCTACTATGAGCAACTACAAGTTGTGCATTTGTTTGATACAATGCATATCAAAAAGAATATAATAGAAACGTTATGGAAAAGATTGGATGGAAGGCATGATAAAGAAAAAATTGTCAAAATTTGTAGTGACATTCAGGAAGCCAATCATGCAATGAAAAATGTCATTCAATTAAATAGCGATGGAGACCAAATTAATATAAATGCCCTTCCTTGGTTATTAATAGAGCAGCAAAGCAATGCTATAAAAGAAGTCATACAAAAAATTCGATTTCCCACAGGATTTGCTGCGAACATAAACAATATAATAAAAAAGAAAGGTGAATTTGGGTTAGGGATCAAAACGAATGATTGGCATACCTTAATTAAAATTAATTATTTTGGTATATTATATACACTTATGTCATGTACTTTTAGGTGTATTGTGTTTACTACTTTTGGAAAAATAATGAAAAGATCATTTTATAATTGTTGCAGTACGTTCTACCTCTATCTCTCCCAGACAACTTTGACAACAATGTCAAGCAAGTTATATATGATCTTGGAAAATACATGAGGTAAGTAGTGATATTTGTTCAATTTGTTGTATACATCTTATAATTTTCATCTGTTTTACTTGTTATGTAATATACTATATATTTTTGTTAAATATCATTAATATATTTTCACCTTGAATCACTTGTAGATGGTTTTCATCTAAAGAAATACATAAAGAAGATATAAATTATTGGAAGAGAAAAATTCTCCATCTAATGTGTGAAATGCAAAAGTGTCTACCTTTGACATTTTTCAATGCACAAGAACACTACCTAATACACCAAGTTGAGGAGATTGAATTGTGTGGACCTGTGCACACAAGGTCAATGTGGATGGTTGAGAATCACTTGAAATTTTTGAAGGCTTTGGTTAGAAAAAGAGCACATCCCGAGGGTTCTATGGTGGAGGGATAAATGGTATACCAAACCATGGTGTACATTAGTGAATATCTTCCTAAGTTTGCAACAAAGATCCATGTAGATCGCATTTGGGATCCCAACTCCATTAACAAATTCAAAGGGGAGTACCTGATGGAGAAAGGTAGATTGAGGAAAGTGAGAGGTAATTATAAGATGGTCATGGAGATTAATTGGAATACATTTTACATAGGCTTTTTATGTATATTGTACTTATTTAATTTTTAATCTTCAATATACATCAATTATAAATTAAGGTTGTATATTGTGGTATTTAACTAATTATATGTTGTTTGTGAATTTCATTTTTTTTATACAATTGGTCGAGAGTGGGATGCACTACATTTGTATGTCACAAACAATCTTGATTGGATGACGATATGGTTAAAACTGATGTCAACAATCAGTGTATGTATGGGAATGTGTGCTTCATTAGTTAAAGAAGCTCATTGTAATGGGAGATTCCCGATGTTTTACAAAAGGAAGTGATTTGCTTATATGGTTTAAGAGAGAAACAAGTACGTATAGATATATTAATCACCCATATTATTTAATTATTTTCAAGTATAGTGATGTATATATATCTTGAGATTGTTTTCTTTGCATACATTCGGGCAAGAATAAATATGTTTATCAACTGACAATATTGCAATAATTTTTACATGTTTGACATATTGCGAGGTGAAACACCACAAGGCTATATGGTGCAATGGTCATAAATTATGAATCAAAAAGTTGGATGACACGAAGAAAACTTGTGATTCTGGGATAACTGTAGTCTTTCAGGTGACTAATGTTTCATCTAGAAGTCTCAGAAAATTGATACTATAGGATTTTGGATGATATACTTGAGTGTGACTTTAAGTCCTTTAGATCAATTTTGTTGATAGATCCCTGGTATAGGCTATGATTGAATGAAATGATCACAGGAAAGCTTGTTAATGAACTATGATAATGGATTTACCATGGTTAATACAAGGTTGATTGAGCGAGCTGGAAATGAGCCCTATGTTCTTCCAAGCCAATGTGAGCAGGTATTTTACTCAGAGGTTCCAGGTAAACCGGGTTGGTAATTTTTTGTTAGACATGATCCAAGAGGAAGGTCGGTAAAGTATAATGTGGTGGAAGAAGAAGATACCAAATAACTAGAAGATGATGTAGATGATGATCAAGATCAACAGTTAGTTGATGATGTCCCTGACGAAGATGTCGAAAGGAGGAACTAGATCATGATGATGTAGGAGTTAATGTTCATGAAGATGATATCCGTGTGGATGATGACATTATCAAAACTCATATCAATGATGACGATGATGATATGACCAATCCTTACAATGTCAAATCTAGATCGGATGATACAGACAAAGAGTTGGATGAAGAAGAAGATCAATGACATTGAAATGTATGAGTTATGTGATTAAATTATCTATTTGATATTAATTTCTTGATAGAATTATATTTGACTTATGTGGATACATAATTAATTCATGATATTTTTAATTTTATACCCATTTACATAATTAAATTTAATGATGTACTTTTTAATGTTTGAAAGGTCAAAAAATTAAAACATTTCAATAGTGATGTTAACAACCTTGAAATTAGTGTGTTTTATGTTTCATGTGATCATAAAAGATTAAAAAGTCGGTTGTAGAGGTGGTTGTTTAGTGGTTGATGTGTAAAGGCCTTTAAAAGGCATAAAGTGATAATTGTAATGGTTGTTGATGGTTGAGGATTTAAAATACAAGTTCTTGATATTCGAAAATCTATGTTTTTCTTCAATTTTTTTGTATTTTTCCTGTTATGCAGCACTGTATGGTCACATGCAGCCTATTTTGATGTGAAATCAATTCCAGGTTGTGAAGATATGTGTTAGCTTTGATTTGAATCTGATTTGAGGGCTTAAGGCGTTGATTTGAGTTAGAAAGTTTCATTTCTTTTCATACAACCCGATTACCCTGTTTTTGAGGGTTTTGTAGTCCAAACATGATATAAAGGGGCTCTTACACTTTTTGTGATTACTCTATCTTGTGTAAGAGTTCCCATGGATATTGTTGTAATTGGAGGATGCATGAATAAGGTGTAGGATGAGAAATAAAGAAGGTATATCTGCTATCCTCAAGAGTTTTGTGAAGAAAATCATGTGAAATGAGAGGTACTTTCTAGCCCGATCCTTGTTTACTCCTTCATTTTCTATAAGAAGGATTTCAAGGCCAGAAGTACAGGTTAGAAAGTTAGATATTTTTTGGTCGAGTCTAGGTAGAGTTGTAGAGAAAATTGTAAAGTTTGATGGTTTTAAGGAAAAAGAAATTTAGGTTTTGAGTCATTCTGTAGTAGGTTTTGAATTCATGGGGATTTGATGTTTTATGACAGTACTAGCATTTGAATTGAAATGATTAATTCAAACTCATGTCTCTCCATTGTATATGCATATCTAAATTTTGAATAAGATAATCAAGGGTTGTCTCATTCATCTCACTTTTGTGGTGTGTATGATTTATGTTTTGGCTT
>VDFB02037446.1:0-13638 GCA_007258455.2 Sequoia sempervirens | reverse complement strand
CAACAACCTTCCACCCACCTTCCCTCTTATATTGCCTGGTGTTTTCATGGGGAGAAACCATTCTCCATGATCAGTTCCTTCTTCTCATCCCATGCCTTTGGATTCTCCAGAGGAAATCACAACCCCTCATCCCGGTTTCCTGTGCAATTGTGCTGCCATGAAAGCTATAAATACAGCTCTTGGGCTACAAGAAAAGGATCCCAACTAATGCAATCTTACTCTGTAGGTTTCCAAAGTACTCAAGCATCCAAACCATCCAGCATTAAAGCAACCATCTAGCATCCATCAAGCATCCAACATTTGCAGTCATGGCTGCCATTAGAATAGAATTTGCACATCTAGATCATATTAGAATAGAATAATTTCATTTCTCATTCTCTAAGTGTCACTTTAATAATTTAATTAGCTTACAAATCTGAGAGCCAAGTAAATTAGAGAAGTCTTTAGAGTTAGAGAGCAATATGATAGATTTTTGTAGATTTTGTAGTTTAAATTAGTTTAAATTTCTTAATCTTAGATGCAATTATCTTATTTAGAAGCGTAGATGCATAGTTTAAATCATTTTCCTCCTTCTCACGCTTACACCAACAACTATATGACTCACTAAAATGATCATAACTCCATCAAAACTACTCCAAATTATGTTAGACCAAGTGTAATGAACTCCTAGGAAGATGGCGACCAAGTTATGACCAAGAAATGGCTACAAAAATACTCAATGAATTTTATAAACATTTTTCAGGAAAGATGAAGTGGCACAACCTTAAGAAGGGCAACTTCTGCAAGATAAAATCCAAATCTACATAATAAAATCCGATACTCTCCAAAAAGGGGATCCCAAGGATGACAATGACATATGCAAGCTACCCAGAACAATGTAAATTTTATTCTAAGACTTATGAATAAAAGCTACTTTCAGCTTGACTATACCAACAACCTAAAAATCAAAAAAATCATCAAAAAATCAAACAATATTGCTAAATATGCACTACTAAATGTAGCACACTCTCATTAAACCACCTAGGAAGCCATACTTTCAGGCCCAAAGAGTGGTCCAAAAGCTAATCTTCCCCTTAGCGAGTTTCTGCAAACCATTCAACAACATTTTGATAAGGTAAAACATCTAATGCCAAACAAAGAGCCCAACATTTTTATTTATAACTTCTATGTCTCCAAATTTAAATTCACATTCACCATGCAATGTTCTATTAATTTTCATTTCATTTCACCTTTTCCCAATTCATCCACTTCATGAAGACATAACACTTTATTAAAAAATATCAATAAAGTGTAATGTGGTGTCCAAAAAGTAATAAAGTGAAACACTTTATATAAAATAATATATCCACTCAAAATATTATCTCTTTTGCATTTCATTTCCCCATGTCACCAAGGTGTTGAACACCAAGAAGGTAATATACTTTATTAAATTTTCTAATAAAGTATAAAATGGTGTCCAAATATAATAAAGTGAATGAATTTAACAAAATACTTTATTTCTCCTAAAGGCGTTGACCAAGCCTTATAAAAAAATTCACTTTATTAAAATATTTTACCTGCACAAGTGCCCAACTCAAGCTCAAACTTTCCAAAAATAGCTTACAAGTATTGAAGACTCAAATTGCTCCAACTAACCTACCCGATATAGCCACTGGACTGAGTTGCATTAACCCTACTAAAAATAGCACTACTAAAAATAGAACTTACTAAAAATAACATATTGCTAAAAATAGTAAGTTGTTCCTGTATGCAACCTAAAATGGTCACCTAGACTTTGGGCCCCATTTATTTAATTTGTCAACATCAACTTTCTGAATCAATGATTGTCGCATTTTCAAATCAAATTTCTTAATCAATTCATAGCTATTTCAAATGTTTCACTTTTCCCTAAGGTTTGAATGCTTCATTAATTTTATTTAATCAAAAGAAATAAATCCCTTTTAATAAATAAAATAATGTTATTTAATTGAAGTTAATATTACTTAAATAAAATGATGCTATTTAATTAAATCTATTTTTAATTAAATAATTTTATTTTATTTTATTAATATTCATTTCTAAATTACATAATCTTATTTTTTTTTATTAAAAGAGATATTATCATCTTAAATTAAATAAAATAAATGAAATATCCTCTCAAGAATATCCTGTGATGAAAAAAAGGAAACAAATCAGTTAAAAGGGAAATAAACTAAAAAAAAGAATTTCAATCAAGATTTGTTTCTATTTTTCTATTTATCCCACATTGCTTCTGAATTTACCTTCAATTCCACTTTTGCCTATAAAATGAGCCCTCTCATTCTCATTTCAAAAAAAAAGAGAATCATGAATTTTTACATCAGACTTATGCTACAAATTTGAATTTTATCATTTGAGATTACATTAGTTTGATTATATAAGCATCTTAGTTTTAGAGCATATAGTTTAATATTATATTTTAGCTTAATCTTCATAGTAGATTAATTTGCAAAGTAATTCATTTATGGCATTGCATGTAGATCAATTTTCATTTTAATAAATTAGTTTTGTTTATTGCATTTTACAGTCATTTATATTAGTTTTCATTGTTGCATTGCAAGAACAAGATTCATGGAGATTGACATTCTTGCTTCTCCTCTTTGAATCTCTCGTTCCGAGACTGTATTTGCAGGGGTAACTGGGTCAATCTGAGGACCACAATATCAATCCCTACTCTTCTCGGATAGAGAGTTGTGAATTGATTTGCAAGGACTCATTATTGAGTATCCTCGCATGCAAGGATTCACAGAAGTATAACATATTTTCAGTTATACATTTTGGCGCCCACCATGTTTAATTTTTAATTTTTAATTTAGTTTAGTTTTTAATTTAGTTTTTAACTTTTAGTTTTTTTAGTTTAGTTTTTAATTTAGTTTTCAATTTAATTTTTAATTTAGTTTTTAGTTTTGATTCATAAATCCAGCTTCCACTCAGTTGCAGAAAAAATGATTTCTGGGTTTTGTAGCCAGGGTCGAAATCCAATCTGGGTCTCTTTCAGTTTTTTTGATTTCTTTCACAGATCTGAAGAAAATAGCTGCAAAAAAACCGTCGTGCGTCATTTTTCACCTGGCTAAAGGTTTAAAAAAATTTATTTTTTCATCTTCTGCTTACTGGATCAAAAAACGATTTTTGGGTTTTATTTTTTGCTTCAAAAAATTTTTGGGTTTTGTTTTGCCCACCATTATAAAACAACATTTTTTTAGAAATTAAATTTGAAGATTTTATGCATGTTTTTAATTTTTAGTTTTTAATTTAGTTTAGTTTTTAATTCTAATTTAGTTTTTAATCTTAATTTAGTTTAGTTTTTAGTTAGTTTGGTTTAGTCTTTAATTTAGATTTTTAAATTAGATTTTGTTTAGTTTCTAAAATTCAAATTATATTTTTTTAAACTTTGTTAATTTAAAGTAGATTCTTTAACTTTGTTAATTTAAATTAGATTTTT
Organism: Sequoia sempervirens; assembly: GCA_007258455.2. Classification (NCBI taxonomy): domain Eukaryota; kingdom Viridiplantae; phylum Streptophyta; class Pinopsida; order Cupressales; family Cupressaceae; genus Sequoia; species Sequoia sempervirens. Next base: position 10,178 of record VDFB02037446.1, on the reverse strand, counting down.
TTACTTTAGATTTTTTAACTTTATTAATTTAAATTAGAATTATTAATTTAGATTAGATTTTTTTTTAATTTAGATTAGATTTTTTAATTTTATTAATTTAGATTAGTTTTGTTTTAAATTTTTAGTTTAGCATTAGATTAATTTAGTTTAATTTTAGTTTTGTTAACTAATTCCTTTTAGATTAAATTTTGACTAGATTAAATTAGATTTTTTAATTCTGGTTCTTCTAAATTCTTTTTTCACAGCATAACAGTTTCTGTAGGACGCCAGTCAGAGAACTTGAAACACACTAACGGTTTGATTGCAGGACGCGTGACAAAGACTTGAAAACAAACACTTACGCTTGTCAAAGATCTTATTTAAAAAAATATTATGTTTGTTTTCCTGCTTTTCAATTCACATAGTCTAATTAGGGCTTTGTTAAATTTCTTAGGAGTTTCGATAGTGAGTAGGGAATTTGGCTCTTTGTTACATGGAGGTGATGACCATGGACAAATCCAGGCTCCTAATGATCTTACTAATATGACGAACTCTTAGGGAGCGGAGCAAGGTAGTGAATCTTTAGCACTTTCACTCGTCAGGGGATTATGCTCTTCTCTCATTGAGAGAATCAGAAACCCAAAAGCATGTGGATTTGGTGAAGTGAAACTAGCTCGATGATTAAGGTTGTTTAGCGTGTTTGGGTAAAGAGACGGGCTAGAGAAGTGTGCTCTTCTCCTTTTGGGAGAATCATAAAATTAGAAACCCGAATCCGAACCATGTCCAGTGTCACCTTTAGAGGGCCTGCCGGAAGTTGAACCTCCGGGAACGACCCAAGTGAGTACACACCTATCGCCGGTGATTCCACCTCACTATAATAAAGAACGTCTTGTTGAGTCTAAAGACTCCAAGACCATAGTAACTTCTTTTCCATGACTTGGATGATCATCATGGAAAAGCTCAGTTTATTGCACTGAGCGGTGCCGCTCCGAGCCCTGCTTGCGGGGGTGTATGATTTTCAGGTGTTGGTGTGGCTGCAAGGCCCAAGCTCTGTATCAGAGGCACCAAAGGTTATTGTGAATGGAAGCCAAGTAAAAACCTCTTAGTTAGTTGCCTACCCGATTCACCTCCGAAAGGAGTCATAATCTTTGCGCAAGGAGGGGGAAGAATCTCTCCGTATGTTGATCATACACAGATTCCCATCATAGGCATACACCTAGACATTTGGAGGCAGTTGCGACACTGGCCCCTGCTACAAGGGTAACCTTTGAACGTACACTGTTGAGTCCTTGGAAACACCAAAAACATAGGCGCCCTCTAGGGGGTGACACGGCTGTGTGAGGTGCACGTATGCGCATAAGCAATGGGGCAAAGGTTTTGACTTCTCACCATTTTCTTTGGTAGGGATAGCTATGTGTTTGTTTTTGAGTCTTAAACATTGTCCAAACATTTTCAAACAAGACTCCTCCGATACTATCAAATTGCTTTGTCCTTGATAGATCTGTTATCGACTACTTTTTGTATCACAACTTGTCTGATTGAAACCTATGTGCTTGATCAAAATCTGTGGATATACTTGCTTAATCTTTACAAACAAACAAGAAACTGAAATACTGAATTCTTTGATTAGGTGACTTGTCCCAGTTTTAGAGACTTGTTCTGTATTTAGGTTTTATGTGTCCTTGACCTTTTGAATTAGTGATCCTTGATCTCATAAGCGATTTTGTTTGAGATTGGAAAATTAGGAATTGTTCCTGTCAAATAGATAAATTTTTAGACTCTTTGATAACACACTTGGAGAGTGCTAGTAGTCTCCTTGTCCACCCATTTTCATACAATTCAAACTCAGTACACTTTGTGTAAGTCATCCTCCTGATCCATATGTGCTAGGGTGTTCACCCAAGAATTGAGCACCTCTGTGGCAGTGTTGGTTTGCACCTATTTGCAATAGTTCTATTTCACCATCTCTCTCGGACAAGAGAAAAATTTTACTATCCTAGTCTGGTATTGACATTTTTTAGAATTGTTTGTTTACTTGAACTCTCCCTTTCATGTCAGTCACAACAAGATATCAAGTGAGCCAAGGAAAGCGACCTCAGATAGTCTTTAACCAACTACCCCCAGTTCAGACTCGTCAAAAGAGAAAGGAAAAGGAACCAATATTTGACCAATCACCTAGGAGTCAGTCTGAAACCTATTTTGACCCAAAGAGCCATTTTAGTGACTTGAGTACCCCCTCAGCACCTTCCCACTCAGGTATGGATATGAGTTATACTGTCACTCGGCGGGAGAGGGAAGCCATGGATCAAAATCTTGATGATATCTATGAACAACACAGAAACAACATGATATTTGGAAATTCTTCTCATGATGATCAACCTAGTTCACCCCTCATTAATACAAGATATTTGGATGCCCATCAACGGGATGAAAGGTATAAGAGACGAGCTCACCAAGAACAATGGTCACAACACGAAGACCAAGACAATGAACCTCGCGATGCTCATGTCAATACAACGTATACCAATGACTTGTTCAAACAAGTCTAGACCAAGCTCACCACTTCAACATACCTCAAGGTTCACAAGTGATAGGCTTAGAAGAATTGAACGCGAAAAGAAAGCCTTTCTAGATGAACAAGTTGCAAAGCAAGAAAAGTTTAGACAACTTGAGGAAGAGAGCCAAGCTTTATTGGAAGTACAAAGGAAACTCGCTCAAGAGGAGCAAGATAGGCAGTTAGTCCACCAATTAAACAAACAATACAATACAAGGGGTGCTAACAGTGGACATAATTCTCCTCCCTCCACCCCTTCCAGAACACCAAGAAGTAGAAGGCGGTCAAGGACCCCTTCTAGATCTCCTAGTCCTAGAGGAAGAAGGGCCTCTCAGTATGCTCACTATAGGAGGCAAACTCCTCCCAGAAATTCAAGACCACACTCCCAACATGTACATCCTGGTTCCCAACATGGAGGTGGTAGCTCACATTATGACTTTGATACTCAAGACTTCATGCGAATACAACAAGAGCCTATCTTCCAATAGTATGTGGAGAGGTATTTGGAACAAAACAAAGATAAGTTCTTGGAAAGTCTAATCAACAAGGGTGCCAGAGTCCCTTATAATTTTGATGTGGACAACAAAATACAAAAGCAAAATCCCTCTCAAGAGGAAGAAATCCGCCAAATGAAGCAAATGATGGAGAAAATGATGCAACCTAAGAGCTCATTCTCACTAGACTCAATTTGTCCTAATCCATTCGACAAGAGTGTGAGTATGAAAGATTTTCCAAAGAGGGTGGAATTCCCACAATACGATAAATATGATGGCAGTGGTGATCCACACGACCATGTGCGTCAATTCTATACTATGAGCTTTGAATTCCATCAGGATGACTCCTATTTGATGAGGTTGTTCCCTAGGAGTCTTAAAGGACAAGCAATGGAATGGTTTACCAATATCACTCCTCCCGTCAAGACTTTTAGAGAACTTGTTCATAGATTCGTTCAACACTTCGCATATAGTCTGTCAAGATCTGTTACTATGTTGGACCTATGCAACTTGAAACAAAATCAGGGGGAACCCTTTGTTACCTTCTTGCAAAGGTGGAGGAGACAATGCTCTCGGTATCCTAGGACGATTCATGAGGATGAAAATATTGACATACTTGTTAGTAATTTGGTGCCTAAAATGAGATATGAGATCAAAAAGATAGTCTTCACTTCCTTTGATACCATGATTGAAACTGCATGCCGCATTGAGGATGTTCTAAAAGAACAAGGCATTTTGACCAAACATAACAATAATACCAACAATGGTCAACACAACAATAAGGATAAAGGGAAGAACAACAATTGGAACAAAAACAAACAAATTGTCAATGATGGAGTTGTGGATTCTTCCCAATCAAGAGATCAAAGTGCTCTTAATTTGACTAAGGTTGTGCAAGAAATGAAGCTTAATGCACCTCCACAACAAGAAACTAAACCAAGATATCAGGAGAGGCCCAAAAACCAGAAGCGAAAATTTACCATATTGGGTGACTCATATGAGGATATTCTCAAAACTCTCATTGCTAACAACTTGGCACATCCTCAGGATCCTGCAAAATTTCACATTCCAGATCCTAAGCCACATTGGTGGGATGACAAGGCATTCTGTAAATTTCATAATGGCCCCGACCATACTGTTGAAAAATGTTGGAAATTAAAACATATCGTCCAAGATTTTATAGAAAGTGGAAAGCTTCAAGTTGATGGCCTAAATACCAATGCTGATCATAAGGCTTTTAAGGAACCTTTGCCTAATTATGACAAGGGGGAAACCTCTAAATCACAGAATGGCAAAGCTGCAATCAACTACACCTATACAATGGCAGAAAATGTGATAAACATGCTTGAAGTTTTGGAGCCAAGTGTTAATATGATAAGGAGTAAGGACCCGCATGGTTATGACTCTCCCCCTATTTTTGACAACCAACCTATTGTGGTGCTGAGAGGTCCTCATTCTAGGTTATCTTCCCAAGCCCTTAATGCTATTACCAGGAGTAAAGCCCCTATTATTCTCAGAGGGCCTAGTTCAAGTCCATCCAACAAATCCAAGCAAGTGACATCCAAGAATGTCACTATAAAGTCCGCCACTGCTCTCAAACCAAACTACAATCTTGTAGATCAGTTACAGAAAACTCCAGCACATATCTCAATCTTAGAGCTTCTAGAGTTGTCCCCTAGACATAAGCAGATCCTTGAGGACACTTTGCGCACAACAAATGTCCCCAAAAACATTGATATAGACCAATTCCAAGGCATGGTGAATCACATTACTAGCCCACATTACCTTTCTTTCTCTAAAGATGATGACAAATCCCTAAGCCATCCACACAATCTTGCCCTTCACATTGAAGTCATGATTCATAAAACCCGTGTCAGGCGCGTGTTGATTGATGGGGGTGCTGGGTTAAATATCTATACTTTGAATTTGTTAAAAACTTTGGGCTATTCAGAGCAAGTGATCAACACTAGAAAGAAGATCACCATAAAGGCCTATGATGAGGCAGAACGAAGTTCTAAGGGGTTGGCTGTCCTTCCTGTCAGGATTGGCCCAGTTGAAAAAGATATCTTGTTTCAAATTGTTGATACTAGACCCCTTGCATACAACATTTTACTGGGTAGACCATGGATTCATGATATGCAGGCAGTGCCATCTACCTACCACCAGTGTGTTAAGTTCCCCTACAATGGAACAAAAATTTGCATACCAGGGGATAACACCTTATCAATTAACTCAATCTCAGCTAATGTTCATGTCCCTCTTAACCGAGCAGCAGAGGATTATGAAACAACTTTAGCAGACTGTCAAAACAAATTTAAGTCAGTAGACCTTGGCATGGGGGGGTATCAACTTGACTCTTTTGTAAAGATGCATGTTTCCCCTAGGACATATGGAAATCCTTCACAGGAGATGAAACCATCATCTTTAGCAATGACAATATTTGACAAGTTTGTTGAATCCTCAGTACCAATACAAGATGAAAAAGAGGAAGTAGCTATTCGAGATTGGATATACAAAGAGGATAAATACCAGCACAATGAAAATTTCTCCCCCTCTCCTAAGTCCTATGGGAGAGGATACACTATTGTCAAGAAGATGGGTTATCCAGGATATGGCCCTCTTAGTCACAGGTTAGTTGCTAGAGCCGAACCACTCAATCATGATCTTTTTGCATGTAAGTCTAAGAAACCGGTTGGCCTAGGCTTTATGAACAACAATAAATGCACTGTCCCCATTTCTGATAGGCGGGATAGTAAAGATGACACAGAATATGTACCAAATTTGACCAATCAACAAGACATAACAGATGATTGGGTACCTTCAACAAATCTCCTTTGGGAAGATTCAAGAGATTTAATAATTGATAGTCCTCCTATCTCATTTGCAATAGATAGTGACTATATGAATGCAAGATTTACTATGGATAGTGTCTCCATCCCAGCTACAATGGATGGTGATAATTCAGATAATTTTATGATTGATCAAATTGCTAGAAGAGAGGAGCCTCTTCCAAATCTTGAGGCTTCTACATCACGAGGCTCCAACAATAATTCAGAAATAGACTCTCATGAGTTTGAATGGGATTCACTCCCAGATGCAACAGTTGACTTGGATATGGATGTTGTCCATGCTTATAGTTCTCAACCTGATGTAACTGACAAGTCATGTGTTAGATTACAAGATTGGAACCCACATGTCACATTAGTAGATGATTCTTCGCTTGCTAGGATAAATCCTGATTTAGACACTTTAGAGGGAAACTCGATAGATTCCAATTCTACAGTCACCAGAGATGACACCACCTATATCCTTAATCTTGAACCGGTCATCAACCTACCCCTTGTTCACCCCAACCTTATTGATTGGTCTCAATGGTACCAAGAGCCTCAACTCTTGACATTTCACAATGACTATGAGATCACCTGCTATATAAATGCCATTGAACCTATAGTCTCTTCCACCAGTGAACTGGCTACCAGTATGACAGAACCTGACATCAAGTACCTTAGTCACAAGATAAAAAGAAAAGAAAAAAAGAAAAAGAGTTTTGATGGCGAAAACCACTATGTGGTAGTGTCAGAACCGAAAAAAGTAAAAATAAAAGACGTATCCAAAGGTGAAAACCTCCTAGAGGCACCTACGGATGAGGTGCTTGATAGTCTCCCAAGCTATTTCTAGGACAGATCATCAGTATTGGTTGAACCTACAGAAGCTGTTAATTTGGGCATAGAGGAAGTTCAAAAAATTGTACACTTGGCTAAATATTTATCACCTGAAGAAAAGAAAGCCTATACTGAGTTCCTCCAAAAGAAGGAAATTAACTTTGCATGGACATACTTAGATATTCTAGGGTTGGAAACTAATCTCATTATGCATCATTTGTCCATAGCTCTAGGTGTGAAACCAGTCAAACAGAAGTTGAGAAAAATGCACCCTCATATAGCTCTTTTAGTGAAAGCTGAATTAGAAAAGCTCCTTGGTGCAGGATTCATTAGAGCCATAGACTATGCTGACTAGATTTCCAACATTGTACCTATTTCTAAACCTGATAAAGCCATTTGAATCTGCACAGACTTTAGAGATCTTAACAGAGCATGCCCAAAGGATGATTTTCCACTTCCTAACATAGACATGATAGTGGACATGACAGCGGGATATGAGATCTATTCTTTGATGGTTGGTTTTTCTAGGTATAATCAGATCAAGATAGCTCCTGAGGATCAAGAAAAGACTGCATTCACATGTGCCTAGGGTACTTATTGTTGGAATGTCATGCCCTTTGGATTGAAAAATGCAGGAGCTACTTACCAAAGAGCTATAACAACCATCTTCCATGACATGATGCATAAGAATATGGAAGATTATGTGGATGACACCCTGGTTAAGTCTAAGAGAAGAGTAACACACTTGGATGATTTAGAAGTGATTCTAGATCACATGGAACAATTTCAACTAAGATTAAACCCAAAAAAGTGTGCATTTGGTGTTACTTCTGGAAAATTATTGGGATTCATTATTTTAGTTAAAGGAATAGAAGTGGACCCTGAAAAGGTTCAACCTATTATAAATATGCCACCTCCCAAAAATGTCAGCCAAATGAGGAGTCTTCAAGGGTGCCTTCAATCCATAAGGAGGTTTATTTCACAATTGGCAGATAGAGCACAACCTTTCAACAAAAAATTGCATAAAGGTGTTCAATGTGTCTGGAATGAGGATTGCCAAAAGAGCATGGATCAAATTAAAGAATACTTGGAAAATCCTCCCATTTTAATGCCTCCCATTCGAGGAAAACCTCTCATTTTATATGTCTCAGCTACTGAATCTTCACTGGGGGAATTGTTGGCTCAATTAGATGAACAAGGGAAAGAAAGGGCCATATATTATATTAGTCGCATTCTTGTTTCTTATGAGGTTAATTATACTAGTATTGAAAAATCTTGCCTCGCAGTAGTGTTTGCTTCTCAAAAATTGTGACACTATATGCTCGCACACACCATACACCTCATATCAAAAATTGATCCTCTCAAATACTTGCTTGGTAAAGCTGCTCTCACGGGTAGACTTGCTAAATGGATGATGATTCTTTCTGAATTTAACATAGAGTATATTGAGTGCAAAGCAATCAAAGGCCAAGCTATTACATATCAACTAGCTAATTTCCCTATTCAAGATAATATGCCCATTCAAGTCAACTTTCCAGATGAGCATCTTATGTACATGACTGAAAGATCATGGAAACTATTCTTTGATGGTTTTTGCATGAAAAATGGTTTTGGAGCTGGTGTGTTGTTTGTTTCTCCTCATGGGTATACTATTCCTAAATCTTACAAGTTACTCTTTCCATGCACAAACAACATAGCTAAGTATGAGGCTTTGACAAATGGACTAAAAATGGCCATAGAGTGGAATATCACAGAACTACATATCTATGGGGATTCTCGCACCGATCATCAACCAAGTCAATGAACAATACCAAACAAAGATGACAAGTTGGTACCTTACAAAAAAATGGTTGATTCATTGAAACGGTATTTTACTTTGTCACCTTTCTCAAAGAACCTCAGGGCTAAGAACAAAGTAGCCGATGCTATGGCTAATTCTTGCTTCACTTCTTCGGGCCAGAGGAACATGAGTCCGTATATGAATTCCTCGGTGGAAGAGCTCACGATATCCCATATTTGACTCACCCGAAAGCCATGTCATTTGTACCCTTGTCAATCATGAATCCTCCCGTTATGGTGCTATTTACTCATATCTTTGTGATGGCATCATCCCCGATACATTTAACCGATCTGAAAGAAGAAACCTTATCCGCAACGCCTCTCGCCATTCCCTCATCTCTGGTGATTTGTATAGGAGGGGTCTAGATGGAACACTTCTTAGGTGCTTAGAAAAGGAGGAATCTGATCAAGTGCTAGTTGACATCCACGAGGGCATATGTGGAGGACATTCTAATGGTCTTTCCATGGCTAGAAGGTTGCTTAGGGCAGGGTACTATTGGCCTACGATGCAAATAGATGCAGTAGCATTTGCTAAGTCTTGTGAAAAATGTTAGAAACATGGACACCTGATACATGCTCCAGGTAGGGAGCTAATTCCTTCTATATCTCACTGGCCATTTCAGCGATGGGCCTTTGATCTTGTTGGGCAGATTCATCCCAACTCATCAGGTGGGCATAAGTTCATTATCACTACTACTGACTACTTCACAAAATGGGTAGAGGCTGTTCCACTTTCTATTGCCTCAGGCAAGACAGTGTCTTTATTTATTTTAAACCATATCATTTGTCGATATGGAGTGCCATCTGAGATCATCACTGACAATGGAGGTCAGTTCAAAAATAAGGACCTTAAAGAACTCTACCAAAGATTCAAGATAAAGCAACATTGGTCCTCCATTTACTTCCCACAAGGAAATGGTCAGGCAGAGGCTTCAAACAAAACCATTCTCAAGATTTTGCATAGAACAGTTCATAAGAATGGTAGAGATTGGCACCTACAGATAAATCCAGCCCTGTGGGCCTATAGAACGAGTATTCGTACTCCAACTGGGGCTACTCCTTTTTCCCTCACATACGGCGCTGAAGCAGTGTTACCTTTAGAGGTTGAGATTCCATCACTTCGGGTCTCTCTCAAAGGTCTAGTTACAGATGAAGACTATCGCACCATGAGATTGCAAGAATTGGAACTTCTTGATGAGAAGCGTAAAGCATCATTTGACCATATGAGGGTCTATCAAAAGTGGATGTCCAAAGCCTTCAACAAAAAGGTTCACCCTAGAGAATTCCAAGTAGGAGATCTTGTCCTGCGAGAGAATCCTAAGAACCAACAGAACCGAGAACAGAAGGGAAAATTCAAACCTAATTGGCTTGGACCCTACATCATCACAGCAGCTTTTGGCACAGGTGCCTATCTACTATCTACTGAAGAGGGGGAGCAGCTCCCTGAGCCTATCAATGTTTTGCACCTGAAGAAGTTCTATCCTTGATGCCCGTTATGTCTGGGGGCATCCTTTGTATATAATTATGACCCTGAAAAAAGTTCCAAAAAAATTGATATATGATACTGAAAAAATTACAAAAAAAAATAAAATTTGATATATTGTCAAAAAATCCAAAAAAATTCAAATATGATGCTGAAAAATACAAAAA
>VDFB02037445.1:0-10787 GCA_007258455.2 Sequoia sempervirens | reverse complement strand
TTGTACCTGTCTATGAAATTTTTTGGAGCACCTTCCTCAAAGACAATAGTTCCTCTGAGGTAGTACTGGTGTCTGGTTAGTTAGTCTATGAAATTTTTTAGACCACCTTTGATGTGAAATAGCCGCTCGTGCAACCATCCTTTCAGTCTATTTCTAAATCGATAGACCCCTTGCCTTTAATGATTAAGCTCCACAGGTTTTTACCCCTATGGTTTTTTGGGTCCCCCAAATAAAATAATAAAAGATGGAACCTACTCAGAAGAACCCCAAAATGTATTGGAGTTTGTTTGTTTCTTAATAATCTAGTTAAAGAGGCTAATTGGGTCCCTCCCTATCCAACATTCCTTCACCATTTTCCATACACCCACAACATTTTCAAACCATTTATACTCTTTTGGAACTTGGAAAAAAAAAGTCCACTTTCATTAGTGTTATCTTTCGGGTTTTCCCTAGTGCTAGCATTTTTACTATTCTTTTGGAGGTTTGGTTGAGTCAGTGAAATATTTGAAAGTTTTTAATGGCTCCTTGTCTTTTTTTCATCTCTTGTATTGGTGCAGGAGAACCTTGGCATAATTAGGCCTCTATGAAGCAATGTTTTGAAATTTGATTCAATGTTATTGTTCCTACTTTGTAAATCATGTTATTAGAGTCATGTTTCATATATTTGAGGTCATGTTGAGGTCATTTGGTGTTTATTGAGTCCAAAAGTGCAAAAATGAAAACAATGTAAAAAGTTGTCAACTTAATCTAAAAGGCAATATGAAGAGATGAAGAGTCATTAGGGTCGGTTAGAGGCAGTTAGAAGGCTAAAATTTAGTTGTTTTTCCTTTAAAAAGGCTCTTGTATCTTTTAGAACTTTGAGGGTGGTTGAATAAAGAATAAGTTGAAGGAAAATCTCTAATTTTTAATAATTTTTCTTAAGAAATCTTGCATTTCCAGGAATTGTATGGAATTGTATGGCCTTGAAGGCATGGTAGAATGGTTGGATATGGTAATAATCTCAATCACCTTCTTGTTACATCAAATTTCATGCATTTTAGTTAATATTTGTGTGAGTTATTATGGATTTACTTCAAACTGCTAAAACCCTTAGTTAGGGTAACAAAGACAAATAATTATGTTTCTCCTTTATTAATTAGTGGAATCTTCTAGTTTCTTGTGAGATTATCCTACTATGAATGTTCTTTCATGTTTCAGTGGATTTAGGGAAAAATCATAAAGATTAGATATGAGGGAATGAAGTTTCTTGACTGAAAAACTGTGTGTATAGTCTGTGAACAAAGTAATTATGAAGGTTAAGCCCTTAGGGTTTTGTGAAAATATTTTGTAAATGGACTTTGATGCTTTGAAGAGAATATACTAGTCAAACTAAACATGTTCCAAGCACTGGACAAGTGTACTTTGGTCAGGAGTTAGTAAAGCAACAAACCCTTATGCAAATCAGGTCTAATTAGGCCTAAATCTATTTGAGACAACAATATTTGAAGCTTGTGTTGTAAAAGTTTTGATACCCGTTTTGAATATGTTTTAGATCTGCAAGGAGGGAATTGAAATGTTTGGATAGACTTGTGTAATAGTGCTTGGAATGTGAATGAAGCCTTGACAAATAGGTTGGCAGACCTACAAGCATTGCAAATAAGGTATGAAGGAACCAGTGACAATAAAACTCTAAACCAACCACAAGTGTGACACCACGGGCCTTCTTTGCAATTGGGGGCCAAGAGTGTGATTCGCAGCACCTTTTCCTTCAACCAATTTTAAGCACATGACTTCGGTCTTCCTTCCTAACTCGAAGAAATCCCCGGCCCTGCATAAGGAGCCTAGCAACCTGACACAATAAAATAGGAGGGAACTCTCGATGCATGCATGGTGCCTATATGCATTTCTAACATGAGAAAACATATTTCTTGCAACAGGAGGTGGCAGAGACTCAAATACATATATTTCTAGGCTTTTAAAACAAATCCATCTATTTCAATGGTACAAGTGCTTGGACAAGCATAAATAAAATAAACAAGTGGTAGTTTTAGAAAAGGTAAAACCACAGTCTCTATGGATCCACCTTCGGCATCCTGTCCCGGAAGTTACCAAAAGTACAGTATAATAAAGTGCAAGAGCAGAAAGTTGTGCATTTTCCATACATGCTTCATGCATTCTATTGATTCTAAAAGAATTTTCTTTCATTTAACCACATTTATACAAAGGTTTCTTTTCAAACTAATTTCCATGCATACTTAGATTTCAAATGAGAGTTTCAAAACATCTTTTGAATTCCATTGAACAAAAGAAAAAAGTTGTAAGTTTCAGTATTAAAATAGCATCTGCTCTTTTCTTAGTAATTTTCTCTGATTTGGTAAAGGACTTTTTTTTCACTCCAAGCTACTCTCTTGAAGTTTCTTGTTCAAGTTTGGTGTTTCAAATGTATAAATGCATGTACATCATGATACTATCAGTGTATGAACACAAGTAGAGGAATTCATTTTCTGTATAAAACAGTGTTCATACATTTATGTATATATTTCTACACTTTCAAAATTCAAGTTGATTTGAAAGTGGAATTCTCAATTTGCTACAGGTTTCTGGTTAATAGTAATATACAGAAATAGGGAAATTATTTTGGAAAAAGAGAGGTTTGGAAAACTTGCATTCAAATTCTATATTGTATACCAATATTCAGAAATTTACATCTGTATGTAAGCATAAGACAATGTGATCAAAGAAGATCACCAATTTACATGTTTCTCAGAGGTACATTTTCTTATTTCTAGCTACAAAATTACTGAGGCACATAGAAAAAAAACATTATACAGGGTTCCAAGCAGGTGATAAGCACCACAAAGGTGCTGGGAGGCCTTGCCTCTCCCATGGGGAGGGCGCAGGCTGTGAGGAGGTCGCGCCCCCTCCACAGGCTGCGGCCTGTGGAGGGCACGAGCCTCCCCACAGAGTTGTGCCTTCCTATGGGAAGGGATGGGGATTAAAATCCCTCCCCTTACAGTAAAACTATTTCATAACACAAAAGAAAGAATTTGCCCAGCATTCAACTGCAATTAAATTTATTTGAAAAGAATTTTGAATTAATGTCTGGTAAAGGTTTTCTTGCAAGATTATGTGTGTATATATATATGTATATATGCATGGGAATATAGATTCCTGCGGTATATATATATATACATATATATATTTATATATATATATATTTATATATATATATTTATATATATATATATTTATATATATATATATTTATTTATTTATATATATATAGTTTCAGATCTTTTCTCTCACAAAATTTTATGTACTAAAGAATACAATTGAGAGCACTTTAATGATTTGCAGCTTTTGCAACAGAATGTAACCCTGATCTAGAAGAAAGAGATTGGGTATTTTCTCTATAATGCAACAAATGAGAAAAAGGCTTTTACCCAGATTCAAAAATAAAATTGGAAGATATTTCTCAGATATTTGTATTCATTTTCATAGAATGATGCATCCCATTTCTCCAATTTCTTACTGAAATTTAAACTGGTTTAAAAGCAAGGAATGGAAATAACCTGGCAGATTTCTCCAGTTGCAGATGTCCAGTATTACCTTTTTGTCTCCTTCTTCCAGAGCCCTGGTTATGTGTCTGAATAATGTTCTCTTTTCTCCCCTTAAAGCTTTATTCCTCCTTCTGAGGGTCATGCAGACCATTTCCAAATGACAGATAAATTTTTACATGCAAAATAAAGAGGTAGCCACTTGCCGAGAGCATTGTTGGTTTTAAGGAGAATTTCTCAGAGCCCAAAGTTTTCTCGGGACTGTTCATTTTTTTTCCTTCTCCAAATTTTGGACTAAGGTTTTAAACATATGCAAACAAAGATATTTCCACCTTTTAATATGCAGACAAAATATTTCCTCCTTATCATATATAAATATAAAATATTTCACTTTATTCTTAATTTCCTAATTAGATAAAATTTAATAAACAGATTTTCTATTATTGCACAAAAAAATGGAATAAACTAAATAAAATAAATCATAATCTTTTCACAACTTTAATTGATAATTAATTTATATTTCAATTTTGCTATGTTATTATTTTTATCATTTACTTATTCAAACCATTTATTACCTATATGTAAGCAATTCAAAACAATCATATTGAAACAGACATGGCCTAAATGCAACTATATGATTTTTAGGTGTTCTGTGTGTGTTCGAGAGCTCCTCCTCTTTTACCCTATCGGGAAGCTAGCCTTCTTTTCCTCAATCACACTCTTGGTCTTCGACCACCTGCAACTCAAATGCACTCAGGCGTGCAACAACGAAATTGTATTAGTAACCAATATAGAAATATAAATCAAAGCAATAATTAAATCAACACTTCTATTTTGTTCTATCTTGTATATTTTAAAATAAAATGCATTCATAATTCCAAAAGCAAATATTTTCCTACATTTTCATACACCAAAGCATTGTATTATATTATATTACTCTAATCACGCACCATCATTCATATAATAAATCCCCACAAAGTCATGGTCAAAACAACATCAAAGTCTGAGACATGACATCCTTCCCCACTTGGAAGAGACATCGTCTCGATGTCTAAAAGCAAGTTACATAACAAAATTGAGATACTAGTATATCGAAAGTCTCTACATAAAAGAAAATAAGAGTATGTTAAGATCTTAAATGAGGAAAGACTCTATCTATATCCTCAGCGTTCTCCTAGGTGGCATTATCCACCGAATACTGGCCCCACTGGACCCTGTATTGCATAATGTCCCTATTCCGTAACTTAACATTGCGCTCTTCTAGGATCCTGACGGGCTCCACTTGTATCACCCCTGGGTCCTGAACCTGCAATGCATGCCAATCAAGGATATGATCAATATTTGGATGGTAAGGCTTAAGTACTGAGACATGAAATACATTATGTATCCGGGATAGAGCTGGTGGCAGAGCAAGCCTGTAAGCAACTGGATTCACCACCTCCAAAACATCAAAAGGGCCAACAAACCTAGGGGCCAACTTAGAGTTCTTGCCGAAAGAGATTGAACTCTTATGTGGCCGAACCCTCAAAAAGACCTTATCTCCTGCAGAGAACTGCCTAAAGCTTCGGTTCTTGTCTGCTAGACTTTTCTGTCTATCTGCAGCTTGTTTCAATTTTTCCTTAATGATTTTCATTTGGTCTTCCATTTCTCTGAGCATCTCAGGGCCAATCACAACCCTGTCTTCTACTCTGTCCCAACTAATGGGTGTCTGAAATTTATGTCCATAAAGAGCTTCAAAAGGTGCCATACCCAATGAAGCATGGTAGGAGTTGTTGTAAGCAAACTCCACCAAAGGCAAATACTCCTCCCACTTATGTTGCTGCTCCATACAATACATGTGGAGAAGATCTTCTACTACCTGATTCACCCTCTCCGTCTGACCATCGGTCTGAGGATGATATGCGGAACTAAAATTCAATTTAGTTCCTAGGGAAGAGTTCAATGTGATCCAAAACCTAGAAGTCATCCGAGTGTCTCGATCTGAGATGATCGTTTCTGGCACTCCATGCAAACGGAAGATTTCCTGAACAAATTTTCTTGCTAAAACCATTGATCCATCCTTGAGGTTTCCAGGGATGAAATGAGCAACCGTTCTCAACTTATCCACCACAACTAAGATGGTATCATGTCGGTTCCTAGACATTGGCAACCCCTGAATAAAATCCATAGTGATAACCTTCCATTTATACTCTGGCACCCTATGAGGATATAAGAGTCCTGCCGAATGCACATGCTCCGCCTTGACTTGCTGGCATTCCAAGCATCGGGCTACATATGACGTAATGTCCTTTTTAAGTCCTGGCCAAAAGTACAGTGGCCTAAGTCCTTCCATCATCTTTGTAATACCGGGATGTCCTGAGTATGGTGCATTATGGAATTCTTCTAGCACCAACTCTCTCAAGTTTGCAGAACTTGGAATGTACATCCGCCCCTAGAATCTCAAGAGCCCATCCGATTCAAACACATAACCCTCATATCGACGATCTAAGGAATTTACCCCTAGGGCTTGTTTCACCTTTTCATAATGTTCATCCCCAAGTGAGGATTGTACTACTTGCTGCCTGAAATCTGATTTTATGGTAACCATGGCTGCAAGGTGCCTCCTTCTACTCAAGGCATCAGCCACCCTGTTTTCCTTACCCTTAATATATTCAATTCCAAAGTCATATTCACTCAAGAATTCCAACGATCGCCTTTGTCGGGCATTAAGATTGGGTTGAGTGAAGATATATCTTAATCCTGCATGGTCTGTCTTTAGTTCAAAAGGCTTTCCCAAGAGATAATGTCTCCACATCTGTAAAGCATGGACTATGGCTGCCAATTCTAAGTCATGTGGTGCATAGTTTATTTCATGTTGCTTTAACTTCCTCAATTCATATGCTACCACTTGCCCTTCTTGCATAAGAACTGCTCCTACCCCTTCCCCGGATGCATCAGTAATAACTATAAAATGGCCATTCGGATCTGGCACAACCAGGATGGGTGTAGTAGTGAGTTTCTCCTTAAGCAGCTGAAAAGCTCTCTCACACTTATCACTCCATTCAAACTTCTTTTCCTTCTTCTGTAGTACAGTGATGGGTGCTGCAATTGTTGAGAACCCCTGAACAAATCTCCTATAATATCCTGCAAGACCCATGAAACTTCAAACTTCAGAGACATTCTGCGGTGCTGGCCAATCCATAATTGCCTTAATCTTTTCTGGGTCCACCTTTACCCCTTCTGCTGAAATCACATGTCCTAAATAATGCACTTCATATTGGAAGAAAGTACATTTAGACATCTTTCCATACAACTTATGTTCCCTCAGTCGCTGCAACACAATTCTCAAATGCTTCTCATGTTCTTCCTCTGACTTAGAATAGATCAAGATATTGTCAAGAAAGATTAGGACAAAGTTATCCAAACAATCTCAGAAGACACTATTCATTAGGTTCATGAAAGCTGCAGGAGCATTACTGAGCCCAAATGGTAGCACCGTAAACTCGTAGTGCCCATACCTTGTTCTGAAGGCAGTTTTGTGAATGTCTTCTTCCTTCAATCTCAACTGGTGGTATCCTGATCTTAAATCAATTTTTGAGAATACCTTGGCATCTTTTAGCTGATCAAACAAGTCATCAATGCGTGGAAGCATGTATTTATTTTTGATAGTGACCTTGTTAAGCATCCTGTAGTCAATGCATAACCTCAAGGTCCCATCCTTCTTTTTCACAAAAATAACTGGAGCTCCCCAAGGCGACATGCTTGGCCTAATAAGACCCTGCTTCAACAATTCTTCTAGTTGGGCCTTAAGCTCAAATAATTTTGTTGTATTCATCCTGTAAGGAGCCTTAGACTGAGGTTCTGCTCCTGGAGTCAAATCAATAGAAAAATCAAACACACGCCTAGGCGGTAGCTCAATCAGCTCTATAGGAAAAACATCCTCAAATTCTTTCAGAATGGGATGATCATTAATTGAGGATTCTTTCTCATCAAGGTCCTTGACCTTTATTGCAAAGATAGTGCATCCCTTCCGACTTTCCTTTTTCAACTGCATGGCGGAGACTTGCCTAAGCTCTAAAGGATTTTTAATGCCACAAAGCTCCACATGGTTTCCTCGGTCATCAAGACACTTTATTGACTTTCTTCGCAATCCACAAGAGCCTTATGTTTAGAGAGCCAATTTATCCCTAATATCACATCGTAAGACCCCAACGGTGCAACATACAAGTTCACTTGTGTTTGAAGGTTAGGGAGTTCAAGTTTACTGAAATACATGCATTGCTCTACCTTCCTCTCTACCCGATTTCCATACTGAACTTTCCAAGAATTCGCCATAAAACTCGGTCTAACTGATAACTTAGTCAAAACATGAGGATCTATAAAACTATCAGTAGCACCTGTATCAATCAAAACAGAAACAGGGCATCCAAATAATTTACCCGATAACTGGATGGGAGTTGCTTGATAATCTGCCTGGCGATTGTCAACCGCTGCATGAATATGATGTTGATTTATGTTATTTTGCTTGTTATTTCTCTGAGGGCACATACTGGCGTAATGCTCGCCACCACAGGTATAACATCCTCCATGAGGTGCTTTGGGCTTGTCAGAAAAATCTCTCCTGTTATTATCATTCCTCTTATTGTAGTTGCCCCTCTTGTTGTTATTGTTCCTGTTTCCTTCATTGCGGTCCTGAGGACTACCATCCCTCTTCAAATTTCTGATTTGCGTATTTTCATTCCCTTGACTGTCCTGTTTGCTCTGACCACCCTGATTGATATTACCTTGACGATTCCCTTGGAATTTATTATTGCCATACTTGGCTTCCCTGCTCTTCTTATAGTTAGCAGCTTGTTGCAACTTGTGTTCCTGTTTGATTGCTAAATCAAAAACTTCATCCATGGTGGTTGGATTATGCAGATCTATTTCATTTCCAATTTGAGGTCTAAGCCCCAAAATAAATTTTTGAACTCGAAACCTCTCATCATGCTGGTATTGGGGTGCGTACTTGAGCAAGTGAGAGAATTTCTCTCAATACTAAGTCACTGTCATGCCACCCTGTATGAGTACTTGGAATTCTGTCATTTTCTTATCAAAGTAAGATTGTGGTAACCACCTCTTCCTAAATAATTGTAGAAACTTATCCCAAGTTACCTTCCCATGCATAAACTGCTTATCCGCCCTTTCATTTTCCCACCAAGTAGCAGCCTCACCGGTGAGTTAATAAGAACCCCATTCAGCCTTTGTTTCATCTGATAAATTTCTTAGGGAAAAATACCTCTCCATTTCTATAACACAGGCTTCTGCCCCATCTCCAAGGGTTTTCCCATCAAACTTTGGAGGATCGACCTTCTTTAGGTCTTTTCCCAACTCCTCAGCCACCCTATTTAGATTTCCTTCGTTTCCAGGTGGTTCAACATTTGTTTCTCCATCGGTTTCATTTGTGTTTAATCCTTGACGGCCAATTCCCCTCCCCTATTCTAGTTCTTCAATTCTAGCCCCCTGACTTTGTAGCAAGGCCAAAATTTGGTCCAATTTATCATTGGGACCTCCATGAGATCCGCCAATTCGCTGGTACACTCTATTCTCCATTTAAGGTCACCCTGATTAAAATACAACATCATACGTAGTTAGGCATAGGTCCTAGAGTTGAACCTTGCCGCTCTGATACCAAGATGTAGCGCTTGGGAGATAAGCAAAAGCATTTTGATTTGTTCATCCGTTTTCAAAAGGTTTACAAGTAATTATTACCATTCATAAAAGCTTTCAAAACAAGTTCAATGTAAGAGAGGATAAATTGCATTTCATGTATATAATAATAACATTATAATTTATCAAGATTATGCACAAGGAAAAAAGTACATCAATGAATTTTCATAAATATATTCATCCATACTCGAAAGAGTTCAATAATTCCAATAAAAACATCTTTTCAATGTTACGTCATAAAACCTTAATTTTACACATCAATGTTACATCGAATTCTTTCATGCAATACCTCTATTTCAAAGTTCAATAATGAATTTCAAATACATATACATATACAATGGGGCTATAAGAGCCATTCTAGAATGATGCACAAGTACATCAATAGAAAATAAAACTCTGATCCTCCAACCGCCGTGACACCATCGGTCTTCTTGCGAGCTGGGGCCGAGAGTGTGATTCAGGCTCCTTTTCTGCCCAACCACGAAGTACATGACTTCCCCAGGTTCCTTCCTAACTCGAAGGAATCCCTAGCCCTGCATAAAGGAGGCTAGCAACCTGACACAATAAAATAGGAGGGAACTCTTGATGCATGCTTGGTGCCTATATGCATTTCTAACATGAGAAAACATATTTCTTGCAATAGGAGGTGGCAGAGACTCAAATATATATATTTCTATTCTTTTAAAACAAATCCATCTATTTCAATGGTACAAGTGCTTGGCCAAGCATAAATGAAATAAACAAGTGGTAGTTTCAGAAAAGGTAAAACTACCGTCTTTGTGGATCCACCTTCGACATCCTGTCCTGGAAGTTACCAAAATACAGTATAATAAAGTGCAAGAACAAAAAGTTGTGCATTTTCTATACATGCTTCATGTATTCTATTGATTCTAAAAGAATTTTCTTCATTTATCCACATTCATGCATACTTAGGTTTCAAATGAGAGTTTCAAAACATCTTTTGAATTCCATTTGAACAAAAGAAAAAGGTTGTAAGTTTCAGTATTAAATATCATCTGCTCTTTTCTTAGTAATTTTCTCTGATTTGGTAAAGGAATCTGTTTTCACTCCAAGCTACTCTCTTGAAGGTTTTGTTCAAGTTTGGTTTTTCAAATGTAAAAATGCATGTATATCATGATACTTTCAGTGTATGAACATAAGTAGAGGAAATAATTTTCTGTATAAAACAGTGTTCTCAGATTTATGTATATATTTCTATATTTTCAAAATTCAAGCTGATTTGAAAGTGGAGTTCCCAATTTGCTACAGGTTTCTGGTTAACAATAATATACAGAAACAGGATAATTCTTTCAGGAAAAACAGAGGTTTGGAAATCTTGCATTTGAGTTTTATATTGTATACCAATATTCAGAAATTTACATCTGTATGTAAGCATAAGACAATGTGATCAAAGAAGGTCACCAATTTACATGGTTCTCAGAGGTACATTTTCATATTTCCAGCTTCAAAGTTACTGAGATGTTTGTATATATTTGACAGAAATTATATCACATTTTGAAGATGGTTTTCCTGTATAAATTTGCATTTATGTATATATATATA
>VDFB02037443.1:0-18576 GCA_007258455.2 Sequoia sempervirens | reverse complement strand
TATTTGAAGATTCTCCCTCTAAGGCCTTCCATGTATAGAGTTTGTGTTTGGGCTGACAATCAGACACATCCTTTCTCTTTCTCGACCGAGT
The DNA here is from genome assembly GCA_007258455.2 of Sequoia sempervirens. NCBI lineage: Eukaryota > Viridiplantae > Streptophyta > Pinopsida > Cupressales > Cupressaceae > Sequoia > Sequoia sempervirens. Next base: position 18,485 of record VDFB02037443.1, on the reverse strand, counting down.
AACTGGAGGAGATTTGGGAGTTTATTTTTTTGGGGCAGCAACTACTCCGCTATTTGTTTCACTTTCAAGCTCATCTATGAGATCACCATATATCAACATGACACCCTATGCCTTAAGTTGGGAAATTTTAGTATCTACCCATTTCCTAGTCCTGTTCTCAATGGGCCTTGTTACAATATCAAGGTCATTGACCTCTTCCTCATCCCAATCAATCAGTGGTAATGATAACTTAGCCACAACATCAAACATTTCATCAAGGATGGTGTCCTCCTCTTCTACAATCTTGTCAGGCACCAGGAATAGGTTGATTGTCCACACAAATTGGGCCTTCATCCTCATGCAATGCCTCATTCTTACCTCTTTTTCATCTTTGCACTCGGCCCAAACAAATTTTATGTGAGGAAAATGGGCATATTGTTTCCTAACAAACTTCTTTAATTTACCATAGGGGTCCATCCTGGGTCGGGCTGTGTGGAGGTCCAAATGATACTCCACTATCTCCTTTTCTGAGTACTTCATGCACTGAGAAGCGGGGATAGCATACATCCCTTGCCTAAAATTAAGGGGATAGGGGATTGATTCTTGGTGTTTGTCACTTAGTAGAGTGTGAGAATTTTGTAGCTACCAGGAGACCTCCAATATAATCATCTGGTCATTAGGGGACTGGGGCAGCTTGTAAGGTCTCTCAAAGAATCCCTTTGTTATGATATATGTGATTTTTGGGAATTGGATGAACATGAACCTGAACCTCTGAATGAATGCTAGAGCACTGTGAGAGACTCTTCTTTGGAAATATCCTCCAAGGAGTCTAATAATATGCCTATGAAGGCATCGTTTACCCTTTGATATTCCCTTTTGAAGTTTTTGTATTGCAATTGTGGGTATCAATCATATACCTTGCACTCCCTACTTCCTAGATTTGGGTTTTGTACAACGAAGAGGCTTTTGTATGGGAATGCATATGCTAGCAGTTATACCAAGTAGGAGGTTATGTAAAATTGGGATGTCTTCTTTACGGCCATGAACTATACATGCATGGTGTCACTGATGATCTTGGCCCAATGGAACTTTGGTTTTCCATGAATGATCTCTTCAATGAAATAAACATCCACTCTTGAAAGAATTAAGTGCTAGAGAGGTCAATTAATCTTCTTAATAGAGTGACCAGATAGTGGTACTCTTCATGGAAGTAGCTTCTGAAAAGCTCTTGTGGCACCTTAGTAGCGCTACCCCTCTTCTCCCTCAACCATTGTTGGCTTATTAGCTTCTTGCATGGCAGCGGGTCTTCCTTCCACATGTTCTCAATGTATCCCTTCTTTGTTTCCTCCATGGGGTTGAATGTCGGGATATGAAAAGTTTCACCTATGGACTAGGCAGACAGGTCTGCCAACAACCTACCCTCATGATCTATGATTTTCTTGTTTTTGCTATGGTAGCACTCTTTGCATGCCATCACAAGTTCTGGAGCTACAAGCATATGTGGGAAGTTAGCTACCTTGGCTAGGCCACTCTTTTTGATCTTTTGTGCATTCTCAGTGATGGGATTTCTCATGATTCTTCATCAGAATTCATCTATATCTAAATGCCACAGGTTGATGTGTGATATTGAATCCCACATAGAGGTGACCTTGGAAGTGATTTCCACCCTGTAGAACTAATACTTCATTTGACCTTTCTCCTCTTTTCCCCTTCATGCTTTGGTAGTTTTCCTTCCCTTTTCCTTCTCTGCAGACTGCCCCAATGTGCCCCCAATAGATTCCATAAATCTTGCAAGAAAATATTTCGTAAGTGTATTCACATAAAAATAAGGGAAACATTAGTGAAATCCTGCAAAACAAGGGTTAGATCTAGCAACTTATCTTCAAAAGATCATGAAATTCATTGACGTTCATTATTTGGCACTCATTTGGGTCACTTATAGTAGTGCAGGCCCAAGGATGCGGGTTTCCCACGGCTGGTAGCCATTGGAGGAGGCAGTGCTGAGAGCACGGTGGCCTAGAAATGACCACTCGCACTCAGAATCTTGCATTTGGAGTTTGGAGGTCGGTCAAGGATTTAAGGCATTTAGGCACATTGGGAAATCATCTATGAGGTCTTTGGAGGTATTCAATTAGTCATCTTGTTCATGTGGGTCCAAGGGTTATGGATGTAGGGGGTATCACAAATATTTGGAGCTTTTCCATAGAGAAACGATGATCACAACCCAGAGGTCCGCAAGGAGAATCCCGTAATGTGGGGTCTGTAGGTGGCTTGGACAGCTTGGGTAGGGTTCACTCATTTGCAAGTTTGCAAGAAGGGACCAACAAAAGGCTACTAGGAGATGACTGTTCAGGGACGATGATGAAGACACGACAGTCTGCAAGAGGTGGCCCGCACCAATGGATCCGCAAAAGGCCTTGGAAATGATCACTCTATTTAAAAAAATGACTCAGACGACAAAAGGGAGCTTGGGCCTCACAACTCAGGAGGAAGATAGGATGCGACCACTTAAGAACTGCGACCAACTGATTGTAGGCCACAAGTGGTGATCCGTGAAGGAATGCCCACAATTCATTTAAACTTAATCATTTTAGTGCTAAGGGGTCGAGGGGAGATAGCTTGGTCGGAGTCCATAAGGTGGGCCGATGAGGTCCCCTGACTGTTTTGAATGGTGTTGAGGGCGAGGCGGTCCGTAGATGGACCCTCGCAAGGTTTGTCCTGCATGAGGTTTGAAGACTTAGTTATTTTTAGATGGCGGGCCGAAACGGTGAAGCAAACCATGGAGTAAGCAATGCGGGTAGGAGAAAGGGTCTTGCCGGTTATGGGAGGCATGTGAAATGATGGTGGAGGGTGGATAGAAGCTTGTGAGGAAAGACCCATAGAAGGAGGATAGTGTTTTAGCACTTTATGTAGGTAGACTCAATGGAACCCGCTATGTGGGTGGCTAGCAAGGGATGTTTTTTTAAGAATGGCAGTGAGACGAGGGCCATCTACACATGATGGCCTGCAAAGGCGGACCCTCGTGGGTTCCCAATGTCAAGGTTTTGGTCCAAATTTACATCGTTCAAGTTTTTTTGAGAGTGACAAAAGGATGGCATCTTCCTGCACACAGAAGTTGGCTAGGGCGAACCTACGAGGCTGATGAGCTCAGGTTTCATGGCTTTAGTGAAGAACAATGGCAAGGAGATACAGTCTCACATAGCCCTTAGAGGGCGAGTTTGATGCATTTTTGAAGGATTCTTAAGATGGGTTTGCACAGAGTTTTAAGGGTAATCGGCCGCCAAAGGAATTTTGGAAGTTTGACTTAATTTTAATGATTTTTATAAAACCCATTTCAAAAGGACGCCTTTAGTTGGGCGGCAGTGGACTTACCTATAGATCCTGAAGAAATTGACGAAGGTAAAACTGAAAATCATCCAGGAGGTCGTGCAAGCGCGAAGGAGGCTATGGTTGTCTGGGCTCAAACAAATTATGACTTGTGTCAGTGAAAATGACAGTCCGACCCTCCTATTTATTGGAAATTATGCTTTAATGACCTACATTTATTGCTTGTACAATGGCCGACGGGGTAGCTTTGCACGGGTTTCAAAAGAGTGGTGGCAGGAAAGTTGGGACCCGAAAGACAAGCATAGCCCCAGGCATTGACATTTGACAAATGGTGAAGGATTACGACCACGAAGGATGCAGGATCCGCCATGTGGGAGGATGTACCATGTTGATCGCCAATGAAATAGTGAAGGCAAGGCAGTGACGCATAGAGGGAAACCCGCAAGAGCAGACCCGCAAGAAGTGAAGGACACAAGTTTTGAAACTTAACGGAAACCTACCAGGGAAACCCCATAAAGGCCAAAGACTTGGAAATTTCTTGGGCGATGAACTTTGGTCAACTAAAGATGATGATTTTGGGATTCCTTGACCACTTGGAACTCAAAATTAGGGGTACACAAAGTGAGGCAAAGGAAAAAAGCAACCCGACGAAGCCAAAAAGGAGAGGGTCCCCATTCCAAATGGGGCGTGTGTGCTATAGGCACAAGAATACCCAAATCAACATATTCAATGAGTCCTAAAGAGTAGCCACTTTCTAATGCTCACACTCAAAGATGGATTTGGCCAATGAACAAGATTCAGTCAAAAAGACCGAAATCTCCTACACTTTTGGCTCTATAGGACCAAGGTGGGTCTCCCTAACAGTATGCTTATAGATACTTTTGTGTTCCAAAGTACCCAGAATATTGTAAGCAAATGATTCTCCTTTACATACTCAATAGACACAAAACTCTAAAAGCTTGGCTAACCTCTAGAGTAATGCCTAGTTTAAGCATGAGAGATGTAATTCATTAAACTCCACACACAATTAAAACATAATAGAGAGCAAGGAGTGAAAAAACTAAAAATAAAAATAATCTAAAATGATTTCTATCCCATATATATTTCAGAGCATTCATTGATTAACCATAAGACTCATGACATAGAACTACTGAGCTCATTGATTTTACTCTAAAAAAACAAAGTTCCCTATTTGTTGGCAACTCAAAACTATGCTACAACAATATATTGAGTCGTCCTTCTATTTCAATGACATTATATATAGGGGAGAGGGGCCCATAATGGAGCAGGGTCCAATAGTGGGGATAGAAGTAGTCTTAGTGGGCCCCATAGTGGAGCACTTTGATATCCAATTACAAAACACTTTTTATCCATAAAGTATGCAAAGTGACAAATCATGTGATGCCACATCATCGCACTAATAAAACATGACTTAGTGCACCACTATCGGTCTCACTTTTTTTTTGGGTCTTTTTGGATACCTCAACAAAAAGCATGCTGATGTGGCATCATATTTGATAATGTGGCCCTAAAACAAAATATACAAGCACATGAGTTGACAAATAAACTGTTGTACAGAATTGAGAGTGATTTGAAATTTCCACGTAGAATTTTGAGAAACGCAAAGTTAGGGTGCTCCACTATAGACCCCTCTCCCCTATAAGAGACTGTTTCCTTCCAACATATGTGGCTGAATAAGTAAAGAAAGACAAAACAAGAAACAAATTAATTACAATTAATTCTCTTGATTGCTCATGGCGTAGGAAAAATCTGAGATAGAGATTATGTAATCACATTAGATTCAAAAACTATCCTGATGCAGAGAATGTGTAGATAGTAAGATATCAATCTGAACTGGAGAAAGAGAGTTGACGCCTGGACTGTTTGAGAAGATATGCTGGCGGCGAGGAGAGTGAAGGAAATACGGATCTTGAGTAAATACGAGGGTTGTGATTAATTCCAACATAAAACACCAGATTAACCCACCATATTGCATGTGCTGAAGGACAGTATTTTAGCCTTTCATATCCATTGTCCTTTCGTAAACTTTGAATCTACTAAAGTCAATAAAAATCTATTACGAAACAAGTTCTAGAGTGTACAGGAAAAGAACAGAGCTGCTGCAGCAGCAAAAGAAGAGATTCTATATATGCCCCTTCAATAATATTTTTTTTCTTTATAAGCTAATCTATGTTTGCATTCCTATCACCACATAAAAATCCGTGTTTATTTTGTTTTATTCTATTAACATAAAATACTTTAGTCCCGCCGCCTTTTTTCCAATTTCTTACATGTCTCTATCTCCCATCAGTAAGCCATCTGAACATAAAATTAAATAAAGTTGTCTCCTTTTCAATAGAAAAGACTTTCTTTAAAAATCCACCTCCCTTCTTAAAGCTATCTATGTCTAATGTTTTACTCTTATATGCCTTATTAAATAAACCTGCTCCCTTGAAGAATCTCTTTTTCCATTTGACTCTTATATATTCAGTTATTATGGGTATCACGTTCTACTACTTTTAATATTTAAAAGGGTGTAATATTAAACAATACCAAGGTGATTAGTAGGATAGTCAAAGGTTCGCACAAGTCTTCATCATCATTTCTAGGTGATATTGTACTAATAATCAAATGGAGGATTATTCTATCTTGTTCCACTAAAAGAATTGTGATATGGTATGGAAGAAAGAAATTTGTTAGTTGGACTCCATGATCTTGGAGTTTCTTTTGAATAAATGAAAGTTTAATTACTCTTTGTGGAAGATGGCTTCAAATTTTTTTTTGTCTTGATCTTAGTTTTGATTCCATTTCATCTACCCGTACACATCAGGAATAATATAGTGGTTGATTGTTTGAGCAGACTTCTTTAATGATGGTAACTAGAATGTTAGTTATTGAAAGTTTTTGCCTCTAACTAAATGGAAGATTATCTAGATGATTTATCATTATTGGACTTAATTTATACTTCTTGAAGCATATTAGCTTTATTCATAGTCATGGCTATCAACAAATTATTAAATTGTAAATGGTTGTAGATTATCTCCCATCAATATAATTTTCCTTTTAGCGAGTAAGAAAAAATAAAGAAAATTCTCACATTTTTATACTATCTTTCATTTTTCAAAATTTCTTAATCATTAAAAATAAAATTTTCCTCATCCAATTGTATAAAAAGATATAATAAATACAAAAATTAAATTATAAGCTCTATATAATTTACCTACAATCCTTTCTTTAAATAGAAGCTAAAGAATATATAGCAAATGTATGCTATAAAATAATAAAGGAAAATGATATATATATATATATATACACACACACACTCTTAATATATATATATATATACAAACACACACTCTTATCTATACATGTAAGTACATGTATTAATATATTTTTCTTAAATTATTGTTTATTGATGCTTATTATAATTAAAACATAGAGATGGGATAAATTGATTTGTTAAAAGATATTGGACTTCAAGGTTTATAATTTTTTTGTGAATTAATTTTAAAAAAAATCAAGACAATAAAATTGACACAATTCATGGGAGAATAAATGATGTGATAAAGCATAGTATGATGAAATCAAAGAACCAACATAAGACCATGGAAAAAAGAGACCAAAATGCAAAATTTCTTGAATGAGGGCATGTAAGCCACATTATATGCACATGCAAATAATCTAGAAAAAGCACTATAAAAACATAAGTAAAAGCATGGTTCCCAATTTTCATGAAAAACTGTGTGTTGTGTAAGTGAAGAAATTCAAATAGATAGAGGATGAGCAAACCAAACGTTATATAGAGTTGCATGATAAAGAGAATATTAATGAGATCCATTGTGAAGGTAAATATTTATTTTTTCTAATATAACATTATGTTACCTAGTCTTATTGTTTCTTTCAACTATAATTTATTTTTGGATTGTATGAAATAAGGATATTATGGTTAATCTTAGTTTAGCTAAGATAATCCAATAAAAAGAATTATATAAACTCTCCACCACTTTCTATTTTAAAGTGACAATTGAAATATGAGTTTCATTTTTAATCATAATTTTAAAATTCATGATTTCCAAAAGTTTTATATTTCTTCTACAAGAAATAAATCCAATCCAATTATTTACAAAGAGCAATAGAAAGTATAAAATATTGATATCTTTCAACAAAATCTGCTAGTAAATTCCCAAAAGAACTAGAAAAAATCAATTGCAAGACTCTTCACACTCAATATGTTAAGCTACAAAAAATATCTCTATGTTGTTATGATAGACTACAAACCTCACCTTTTTCAATTATCTTAAGAGAAATGGAAATATGACAACACCATTAATTTATGTGTTTTAAATGATGTTGCAATTAAGATGCCTTAATATTGCATGTCATAAAGGAGTAGTAGAATTATTACCTTCTTTAATATGGTTGGAAAATCCTTGAAATAGGTAAGTATATTTTGAAATTTAATAACAACTCACCTTCCCAACAAAGTAACTCATCTTGATTACTTCATTTTCCTAACCATTTATCAATCTTATAATAAAAATGGAGTGGCCTTGTTGCCAAATTTTAATAAATCATAAAAAGTTACATTCCAATTCAAGAAGATACAAGACATTATGAAGCACATCTAGATTTCTGGGAAACTTACACTTAATGGTTTGTTTTCAAAACAAACTTGAGACAAGTTTTTTCCATCAAATTCATAGAGCCACAAACACCTCAATAAATCTCTATGAAATAACCACGTCATAATGTCATATATAGTGTAGTTCTATTACAAAATGTAGCTCTAATTTATATAATACCCAAGCATAATATGATGATTCGTTCATTGAATTATATCAGATAAAATCCAATATAGAAAGGAAAAACTCATCATGATGACTACCACATGAAAATTATGTTTCTCCTAATGCTTTCTAATTATAATGAACTTTGTATCTCTTTGTTTGGAAGAATTTTCTATCTTACTTCACAGTACATTACATTCATAGATTTCATGACTACCTCTTTAACCATATACTTTGTAATATTTTTTATCCATTTTAATTGTCACAATGAAATCTTCTTCTATAAATTATGCCTCCTCTTTCTCTACTCCTCCATTAGCCTCTACCTCTACTTTAATCACTTATTTATGAAATAGTAGATAATAGTCTAATTACAATAAAGAATAAAAAAAAGATGAGGCTATCAAAACTATATATATTAACCCAAAGTTATCCTGTTTAGGCTACTATTGACAATTTGATATTATATCCATGTGAATATTTTCTTTTGATTTAAAAAGAAAGGAAGGGCCCTGATCCCATTACAAGAAAAAAATAACAAAAAACAAAAAACCAAAAAGAGGCATCTCATGCACCAGAGCTTGAACCTTGCAACTTTTCCCCCAAAGGCTTCTGAAAAGAAAAAAAAGTTATTCTTAGAAGTACATTTCTTCCTACATTGTACAGCTCTCCAAGAAGAATCAATGATTATCTATTTGAATGATTTAGACAAGAAGGGGGAGAAGCCCCCTCAAAGTGACTAACAAATGGAGCAACAAGAACCTTAGGTGAAAAATCCATGTCAAAGAGCCAATAGAGAGGCAACACCTTCGACAATAGGGATCACAGTAGAAACAATGTTATTAAAAATTGGACCAGTAGGAGCAATAGTGGGATTATTTGTCTAAGCAGAAGGAGGCCTAGAATCCTCACTATGAGTATAAGAGAGATTATCATGATACACTATTAAAAATATGCATATTTGTTTGTGAGAACATAGACTCTTTAAATTTTCAATCCTACAAATTAATAGTGGACATATAGAGATGTAGAACAAATAGATACATTTTCCACATAGACAAACATTTTCAATATTAAACATTATTGAAAACCTTATAGAATGTGTGTCTAAAATTATGATAATTAGCTGATATGCTATATTTTCTATTAGCTTTAACTAGGAGAGTTATCTCACACTAGGAAAAACAACTTTCAGGCAGGAAAAAAATTCCTTGCCCCATGCCTGAAAACAAATAATATTCTCATTGCAATGTTTTCTGATGATGAAAAACATTTAATTTCATGAAGTTGAGACATTCCTCACCTTCTGCTTGAATTTTATTTTAAAATCACAACCAATATTTCTATTTTTAATTGACATCTCCTAAAGTGATATGCACCACGTAAACTCAAATCATATCATAAATATGATTTAAAACTAAATCAATTCATATCAAATCTACCTTTAAATTCCCAATTTCTTTCCTCTATCAACCGTGTAAGTAGCCTTGGTCTCACACTTAGCAAAGTATGATATGTCTCATGCTTATCTCTACTATCTGTAATCTACTCTCATAGAATTGTTGCAATGTTTCCTTATCTTCACTTCCTTGTGCACCAACACCACTATTTAACCACTATCTTGCAACTATAAATAAATTTTCCTAGAGTTGAATTTAGGACATCAAATAACATTCTCATAAGTGATTGACACATTCAAGATTATTCCTTCACATCATCTATGCCTTTTTGCATACACTACTTTCACATCACTATACAAGATACATGCAAATGATGCATGATTCTTCAACTTAAATAAACATGATTTAGCTTTAAATGCATAAAAGCTTTGTATAATTCTATGGCTTTGGTTTTGTTATACCATTGTTTAATGGTTTTAAAATGTATTCTTATAAACTCCCAGCCACTATTTAGTTGTTTTTTAGATGTCTCAGTGTACTGGTTTAAATGTGTTTTTGCTAATGGGGATTTATTGTTAGATATATTTCATAGTGATTTCTAACATGTCATTTCATCTATAGAGAGAAGGATGTAGTAAGGGATTACTATTATACTAATGATAAGAGTGTTCAAGCTCTTTCTTGATGTTTTATCAATGATAATTATTTGTGGATGATATTTTTTAAAGCCCATTGTACTTAGAGTGAATGAATATACTTTGATATGAAATTGAGATGTTGCATATAAGTCAAAATGGTTGCATGTGTATTACTTTAGAGACTATCTATTTATTCTTGGTTAGTTTGTCTATTGTAGACATTTCACTCATTCTCCCTGCTGCCCACTTTTCAATAGCCACTTCAATCCTCCATTTTTTAGAAGATCTTAGTTTCTTGGTAAAATTCCCAAGCTCTCATTTTATGGATTGTTTAGGTCGAGGATTCTTGTGGCTCCTAAAAGTTGACCAATATCCCCTTTGATGGTATCTACCTTGAGTATTTAATAGTCCGTGAATTACTACCCTTCTTTGAACTAATGTTGATGTTGAGATCAATTTTTTTATGCAATATATGAATTTATGCTTACTTGTTGCACTAAGCATTATTTCAAAAGGAAATTTATTACAAGAATCAAATTGATCAATTATTTCCCAAGGAGTCCTTTAAATTTCACACTAATCAAAAGATCTATCATTCAACTTTAATCATCTAGGTAGTTCCTAAAGGAGATGTATTACTTTGGTAGTTGTGCAATATATATCCACTCCATTGGAAAAAGCTTGAGGAACTTTATCCCCTCTATAGATGAGGATGGTGTGTATTTTATTTGCTTTATTATTTTGTTAGAACTACCAATATTCTAATGGTTCAATTCATAATAAGCCATTTTTTGTTCGTTGGGTGTGTAATTGGAACTAGTAACTGCTACTTCAATGGGATATTGATCATTACAAAGTCACTCAATCACCATTTATTAAGGATGAATATTGCTTATGTTACTTGGAAACTAGTGACATGCTAAGATCAGTTGTATCTACCAAAACTCCCTTGGGTGTAAAAGCTAAGGAGGCCATGGAGAGGGTTAAGTTTAAAATTTGAAGTTAAGAGTTTTAAATGTCTTAGTGTATTTTATTTCTTAAAGAGTTTCTCTTACTACTATAACATGAAAAATTGTAATGGATCATACAAGGAGAACTTGTCACTAATGACTTGATTGTTGGAATCATTGATGAAGCTATAATAAAACCTTCATGGTAGAAGGGGTTTATTCTTGATCGTTTTCCTTGTATAGTTGTTCAAGCTCAAAAGGTCTAGAAGCTTATCTTTGTTTGTATGTGAACAATATTCGTTATCCAAATAATAATAACTAAAGGAATTGGTGTACCTTTTTTTTCAATAAAATTGCAACATGGTATGCATATAATGGTTGTGAATTTGTCAGTTATAAGAAAAATCCCCTGTTCTATATAGGGGAAATTTGATGAAACTACCATTTTGATTCCAAAACTCCATTATAAAATACATCAGTCTTAAATGTTATAAAACATAATCGAAACATATCTTAAATTAAATTGCAAAGATTATTTTCACATGCTCTTGGGAGCTAGTCAATCTCCACATATAATGCCTCTACTTCCATGTTGAATTTTCCTGCTTCTATTGGATTTCCTTTCAATTCAACATACAGTACCAAAAAACTCACACTTAATGCAACAATAAAATACTATGCCCAACTTCTGCTAACAATAGACACCAAATTCATCTCACAATAGTAATGATATTTATCTAGTTTATTAAATAGATATTATTATTTACTTAATCAATTCATTCAATACTTTCTTCTATTCATACATTTCATCAAATCATTGAACCATCTCATGCTTGTTCAATATCCGTTGCATTAACATTCATGTCCATTTGCACTATCATTCATACCCATTTGCATAATAAATCATAATCATTCATAATCCATTTGCATAATAATTCATAAATATCATTTTCATATTAAATCAATTATCATTATCATCCATAATTGTTTCATATTCATCTCCATTAATAAATCAATTATCATAGTCATTGATTATTATTTTATAATAAACTAATTATCATAACTTGTATATTAATCATATCATTTGCATAAATCGTTCATGAAGTATTGCATTTTAGTAAAGCATCTTTAAATCATTTTATTCATATTTAATCATTTAGGTACATTTTAATCTAATAACCCTTTATCACTTTCATTCTCATCCATAACATTTAACCCAACAATGTGGGATAATGGCATTTCCTTCTCTCTCATCTTTTACCCCACATTTCATCTTCAACCCCTTTCCATCCTCAAGGAACTCCTATTTAAAATAGGATTTCCCTCTCATTTGGGCTCTCACAAATTTTTCTCACAAATTTACATACTCATATCATCTTTGCATCTTGATTGCATTTCTCATTCACCATAGCCTCTTTATTGCATTTTGTGCTCATAAAATCTGAGAGCAAATGCATAAACAAAGATCTTGGTGATTGAGAGACAATGGAGATTGATTTCTTTTAAAAGCATTATTTTTTTTCTGTAGTTTAGATTTGCATTTCTGGTTTTTCTTTTAATTAGAATGGCTCTATTGATGTGGGTTGAAATGGTGGTTCTTACTCCACAGAACCATGCATTTTTATGGCTCTACAATTGGTGAACTTGACATTTTTAAAATATTTTTTTGAATAAAATATCATCCATATTCATGCTTTAAATGTTTTAAAGGATTATACTGTTTTAAAAGCTTTCATTTTGGCAGAGATAGGGAGGATGCTGCTACAACAAGCTTTACACCTGCCAATAGTATTTTTTTTTAAAGTTTCTTAAGTTTTTTTCAACGTAGCCATTTTGTGCATATTTCGCACAACATTGCATGCCCTTCCACACATTTTTGAATATCACATGCTTTGAATTTTTTTTATCATGTGCTTGGAAATTTTTGAATAGAATTAGTTTGGCTCATTTTATGTGCCCTGCAAACTTTTATCACCAATAGAAGAGTTTTTTATTTTTTCCAAATAGCATTTGCTTGCAAGTTTCTTATGCCTTTGGCTTTATACCTGCAAGTGGCATTTGCTTGAAAGCTGCTAAAATCTTTTTCAAAAGAAAAGAAAAAAAAAGAAAACCATCTTGTGCACATTGGCAAACAGTTAACATACCTTGTCTATGCCTCTATCAAATAGCTTGCTTGCCTTGTCCATGCTTTCATATTTTTGCTTGCATCTCTTAGATTTTTGATTAGTTGTATTTTGGCAAACAATTTGCATCTTTTATGTGCTCATTTCACATTCTGTGCGGGTCTTGCAATCATTACAGTTCATGGGGCAGTGGCTATTCTGAGATATTTTTCAGGCTGCAATCTTCTGTGTCTAGAGAATGTTTACTCTAAACATGCAATTCTATTTTCTTCTTATCTGACTTTGATTCTCCTTTGATTTTAATTTAATAGTCATTTTAAGTTTGTTTTAGTTTTTTTTTTAGTTTAGTATTAATATAGTTTAAGTTTTTAATTTGATTTTGTTAGTTTTAGTTTGAGTTTAATTTTATTTTAATTTAGCTTAGTTCAATTTAGTTTTAGTTTAATTTAAGTTAGTTTTTAGTTTAGTTTCTAATCTCTTATTTAGTTAGATTTTTTTTTAATTTAGTTTAGATTTTAGTTACTAATTTAATTTAGATTAGATTTTGCTTTTTACAGTTTTTTTTTCTTTCTTAATGTAGCTTTTAAATTTAATTTTAGATTTAAATTAGATTTTATTTTTAATTTTTATTTATTTTTAGCTTTTTAATTTAGCTTAGATTTTTAAATCATAAAAAATCATTAATTTAGATTTTACTTGGATTCTTAGTTTATTTTTTATTTTTTAGATTTTGGCTTTATAAATTAGATTCTTAGTTTAGAGTTAATTTATAATTTAGATTAGAGATTTAAATTTAATTTAGTTTTTAATTCTTAGATTAGTTTTTAACTTTAGATTAGTTCTAATCTAGAGTAATTTTTAATATTGGCTTTTAGTTTTAGATTAATTTTAATTTAGAATAGCTTTTAATTCTGATTAATTAGAATAACTTTTTTTTAAGTTTTTAATTTGCGCTAACTTTTAAATTAGATTAGTTTTTAATTAGTGTCTAACTTAGATAAGTTTTAAATTTGGATTAACTTTGAATCTAGATTAGTTTTTAATCTCTAACTTTAGATTTTTAATTTAGATTAACTTTTAATTTTAAATTAGCTTTTTATCTTAGATTAGCTCTTCTTTTTTTCCTAGATTAATTTTCTTTAGATTTATATTAGTTTTCATTTTGGTTAAGTTTTGGTTTTGTGACTAATTTTGTTAATTTGGTTTCTTTTGCTAGGTTCCTTTGGCAAAGAATTGAAAGTCAAAACATACGCTTGTCAAAGAAAGGAGGCATGAAACTACTAATGATATTTTGATGCAGGACGTTCGTTGAAGACATGATTTTGAAACCAATTGTCTTTTACATTATAAAACACTTCAATTGGTGCATTAAAAATGAACAATTGGCTTCTTCCACATAGGCTTAACTAGGGGGTCAATGAACACTGTTTGTTGTGCTTGAGATGGTAGGGAGTATGCTCTCACCTTATGCAAAAATTGGTGATCGGAAACCAAACCCATCTATTTTTATGTGTCACCCCGATTCAATAATCGAAGTATCCTCTCCCCTTGCACACTTGTGTGATCATGGGTGCAAGAGAAACGGTTATTGACTCTAGAACTTGGGCTTGTTCTGGTGGGAAAAAGTACTCACCCCAGGACGACTCAGACCGGTAGCACCTTGAACTTGAGGGACTTCTAGCTGGTATATAAAAGTGGATTCTTGGGGAAAGCCCAAGAATCATGTATATGGTTCCGACGAGATGGATCTGAAAGGGGACTCTCGCTGCATGGATCATGCCCTACGAATGGAATGCCCTTACTAAACACCTATTGTTTTAGAAGCCAACCATTTTTCAGTCGTTGCTTAGTATAGTGCAGGGTACAGTATCATGCCCGAAGACACTCACTACTGATCCCCTTGAGTAGAGATAGCAATTATTGGGAAGTGAATACCCAAGAATCTAAAGTTGGTGTGCCCGAATGACGTTAATGAGCCATGGAGGGGAGCCAGTGCCACCAAACTTCTAAGCTATCTGTTCTCGAGAAGGAAAGGTGTTTAGCACCAATCTGGGGTATATCGGTGGGCTAAATCAAGTATACAAACCCTTGGCCTATTAGGATTGTGCTTGTCTCATGTGCGTTTGCATACACCAAAACATCGTGCTTGTCAAGTGTTTTCTGGATTTTCAAACAGTATTCACCACATTCACAAATCTAAACACAAACAATCAACCTCAAACAAACATCACACTGAGAAACTTGCAACATCTCAAACTTTGCAAACCTCAAAAGGTCCAACAACATAAACATCCCACGTGAACCTATCACTTAGATTTCTTGGGGTCATCATCCTTCAATTTTGATCATTCAATCCTTACATTCCACCTAGTCCTTGCATATTCATGGTCCTTACACATTCATATCCCTTTCATCCTAGTTCTTCCATGTTCCTAGTCTTGCATACATAAGTCACATTACATAGTTCTTGCATACATACATCATTCCACCTAGTTCTTTCATGTTCAACCCCTTTTGCATATCAAGACCATCTCACCTAACCTTTGCATGTTCTAATAATTTAGCCCTTTGCATATTCATTGTTGATCAAATAAAACCTTTAGCTTGCACTTAGGCTACTCTTCCTAGGTCTTGAAATCAAACTATTGGCTATCTATCACCCACATCACTTGAGGTTCACCATCCTTGAGTTAGGGAAACATACCATTATCCTTGAGTAGGGAAATCCTTTTGGAGTCCATCATCTCCTACATACCCTCTCTTGATTATTGGTCCTTGTGTCTATCCATCATAACACAAGTAAAGCCTTTACATCATAACCAACTTTGGACCTAGAGTTTCCTTTTAGCTTTTGCATTTTTAGCTTGTCATATCATACCATACCATTTTCATATCCCATCTTAGAATCATATCCTTTTCATTTGCATCCTAGTCTTAGGTCTCATACATTACCTTGGATTGAAAATCATAATGAATCACCTATGACCCCTAGAAAAAGAGCAAAAATGTCTCAAGAAGAAGGCAACCCTTGGGGAAAAGACTTTGATGGGGAAGATCACATTAGTGTTGCAACTAGTGAAACAAGTGAAACTGATAGTGAAGAAATAATACAATCCACCATAATGAAGCTCTTAACGATAATAGGTTCACTAAACTTCTTATAGAGGTGGTCAAACATAACCCACACCAATACTTCAAGGCCCTTGTTGATGAAGGAATCAAAATGCCTCCTGATTTTGACATATCATTACTCACAATGAATGACCAACTTAAATCTAGTGAATCTAAGAATCCCAAAACAAACAACAATGGTAGGATCAAAGATCATTGACCCTTTTATCTACAACCTAGTTACAAGCGATCTTCAAAGACATCAAAAACTGCACCTACAAACGATCCTATTTTGGATGAGCTTAGAACATTAAGACAAGAATTGGATACTCTCAAGAACAGTAAAATATCGACTCACAAGTTCTCCATTGAAGACATATGTCCTTATCCCTTCGATCCAAGCATACCAATTCCACCTTTTCCTAACCATTGGGACATACCAAAACTTGAAAAATATAATGGAAAAGGAGATCCTAAGAACCACTTAAGACAATTTTGTGCCACTACCATGGAATTTGCAGTTGATGAAACATACCTTATGAGATTATTTCCTCATAGTCTAGGAGGAGAGGCTATGGAATGGTTTTCACAATTACCCCCAACCATCAAATATTTTCAAGAATTGGCTAATAGATTTGTCTCCAATTATAGTTTCAATTGTGACCTTAAAGTGACCATGACAAACCTTTTCAACACCAAACAAAAACAAGGTGAATATTTTGTGTCATTTTTACAAAGATGGAGACATTTAACAAAACGATTGCATTATTCCATTCCTGATCAAGAATTGGTTGACCTCTTTTGTCGAAATTTGAACAAAGAAATCAGAAGGGAACTTCGCCTCAAATGCTTGGATTCCTTTGATGAAGCCATAGAAATGGGATTTCGAATTGAACAAACCCTCATTGATGATGGAACTATTAAACTTAATAATGACAAAGATCAAAAATTGAATTCAAACAACAAGACCCATTTTTGGGTTAAAAACAAGAATGTAGTCAATGATAGAGTTATCGATGCAAAAACAACTAAAACATCATCGCCTGTTTACAATCTTAAAGGTCTATCTTTAGATAAAGGAAAAGAAAAACATAGAAGTTTCCCTAAACAAAATTTTACACCATTGGGACAATCACTTGAATCCGCATTAAAAGAACTTCTTGAAACCAATATTATAACATTACCCGAAATAAAGGAATATAATCCACAAGTCAAACCCCCATGGTGGAATGAAGATCACTTTTGTGACTATCATAGACACAAGGGACATAAGACTAATAGTTGCAATAAACTTTGACATTTAATACAAGACCTTATTGATGATGGTAAGATATCAGTTGATGGACACACTCCTTCTGGTAACTCTGATCGTGAGGTGTTTAAAAACCCTCTCCCTAAACATGACAAGGATAATGGAAAGGCTCTTGAATCTGGTGATGGTGTAAACTATACTACTGCTAAGTATGATTATACCATACATAACATCAATGAGGTCGATAATCATGTCAACACTTTCATCATAAAAGGAAAAGAACTTGATTGCAAGGTTACTACTCGCAAAGGCACTATTACCCTTAAAGGTCCTAATGCCAAACCTGCTACACCCATTTCACAATACAACCTCATAGAGCACTTAGGAAAAACACCTGCACAAATTTCTATACTCGAGCTGCTATGCCTATCTCCTGAGCATAAAGCTATCTTAGATAAAGTGCTTGCTACTACTACAGTGCCTACAGACCTACATGTAGATCAATTCCAAGCTATGGTGGGACACATCACCTCTCCTCATACTCTCACTTTTACTGAAAATGATGACTCATCCCTTCGACAACCACATAATGCAGCTTTACACATTGACGTCCTCATCCATAATGTTAAGATCAAGCGAGTTTTGATAGACGGAGGAGCAGGCCTTAATATTTGCACTCAAGAATTGATCACAAAATTAGGGTTCTCTGAAAATGCAGTTCATCCAAGTAAAAAGATTACCATAAAGGCATATGATGAAGAGGAACATTCATCTAAAGGATCAGTTACTCTACCAATTAGAATTGGCCCTGTGGTAAAGGATGTGGTTTTTTAAGTCCTTGATCTCCCACTGACCTATAATATCCTCCTTGGAAGACCCTAGATTCATGCAATGCAAGCAGTACCTTCTACATACCAC